>JAJLZF010000031.1:0-116196 GCA_030572035.1 Yamadazyma takamatsuzukensis | reverse complement strand
GGTTCTCTTGTCAATACCACCACACTTGTAGATTAAGTGTCCGGTGGTGGTAGATTTACCAGAATCGACGTGACCAATAACAACGACGTTAACGTGAGTTTTTTCTTTACCCATTTCTAAATAATTTACTTTCTTAAAAGAACAAGTTGTCAGAAAAAAAAAAATTTTTTCAAAGGGGCGGAAAGGCAATTATTTATAGCAAGGAAAAAAAAATTTTCCAGCGATGCGATGGAAACTTTAGGAAAAAATCACTGAGGGTTCCCTTACAGGCAATGAGGAGTTAATAGTCAATTGAGAGTAATTGAGCATAACAATAAACAGAGAGACTAAGAGAAATACACAAATGTATACAGTATGTTAATGGATTCAGTTGTATTATACAATTGGCCATAGTTGACTGTATTGAATTACTTTCTAAACTCCTGGTTATCTAAGGAACTTCTTGTTGTAGAAGTGGAACTTCTTCTTCTTTGATTTCTAGCAAACTGGGGATCAATTTTTCTACCGGAGTTTCGAATGGAGGCCAAAAATCCAAGTATATCTGTCAAAGTTATTACCCCGATTAATTTCCCACACCGATTATCTTTATTCAAGGATAATGCATCTTCAATCGAAGTTGCCGTATGGCTATTACCATTGTCAACAATCCACAATCTATGGGATTGAGTAGCAACTAACTTGGCAATCACTCTATTTAAGTTGGAAGATTTATTTACATGGAAAATTGGAAATTGATCTTTACCCTCTTCGATCCCCTTTTGACTTAAATTGTAGCTTATAAAATTTAACACACTTTTAAATAACAAGGGACTATTTTTACTGGAAGTGACATTTTTAACATCAACGATAGAAATGTTTCCCATTAAATTACCCTTTCTATCAATCACAGCTAAAGAACTGATTCTCTCAATAAACATTTTGTGGAGGGCTTCAATCAAGTGTTGATCATCATATATGGTAATAGGATTCGATGATCCTATTTTCAAATCATCAATTGATTGATTAAAATAATATTCTAAACTAGGGAACCTTCTAGCATTATCCCAAATATACTTAATCAATCTTCTTTGGGATAAAATCCCCACAATAATATTGTCATTGTCCACTATAGCTACTCTGTGAACACCATTACCCAAAATTTCCATCACTGTTAATAATATTTCTTGTTCATTAACTTTAATGAAAGGATTTTTCGGGTGGAGTTTAATGATGAAATTAACAGGCACTTCTTCACCTTTTTTAGCCTTTTTGACAAAACTGTCAAATAATTCGGGGGTTGAATCTTCATCAACAGTTAAATCTTTAGTGCCTATTTTGTTCATAATCAATAACAAATACGTATTCAAGTCACTATAGTCAAAAGTCAAACAGTTGGTCAAATCATTAGAGTCGTTAGTAACACTAACAGGTATAGAAGTCAAATCATGTTGAATTAAAGTTTCAAAAGATTTTTGAACGGAGTAAGTTGAATCAATTGAAATTAATTTGTTGGATTCAATTAATTCCGTTAATTGAATATCGAACAAATCAACACTGCCTCTGGAACTTAAAGAATTTGTTCTTGATAAATTGATAGAATTGACATCCTCGTTGTTAGTGTTAACTTGTAAAGCAGGTGGAGAACTCAACATTTCCACAATTGAAGGTTTTCTGGATGAAGATGAAGAAATACTGGAATGGTGATGTCCCGGGGAATTGGACGATAATGAAGGGTTTCTTTCATGGGAAATTGTCTTTGGGGAAGGTGGAGGAGGGTTTTGTTTATGAAAGTTGCTCATATTAAAAAGCACCAATTGAACGTTGGGAATTTGGAATTACTAAAGGTTTTAATAAGTGAATAATCTAGAAGAAAATATAAAACCTTTAATAAACTTTACTTGATAAACTTTACTGGATAAACTCTACTTGATAATTTTTACTTGAAAAATGCCAATTGAAAAATCTGTGATTGTCAGGTGAACAAAACAATACGGAGGAGAAATTGTACAGAAGCCCCTCTAAAATACGGAATTGAGTAAAATAACAAAAAGTTAGGTAAAAAGTTGTCACAATTGAACTTATATACTCAATGAAAATGATCTATAGCTTATTATACGAAAAAATACCTTTAAGCTTTAACGGAGATGGGTCAATGTTTTTATCAACTGATGGGAGAAAAAACCATGACTGACGAGACATGCGACATTTACTGTCACAGAATGTCGCGACGCAATACCCCTATTTTTGAGGCTCCCACTACACCGTTTTGATCATTTCAAGCCGTTAGCAATACAACATGTTTATATATTTTCTAATTGTTCTTTCCTGTATTGTGGCGATCCCTTCTGTTGTCAACATGGTGATATGACCGTTGTCTTATTCGTTATATATTAAAAAGAAAATACTCCGAGCGCAAGGCTTGACTTCCTTTTATCCAGAAGGCACATGACAAAGATAATCAATACCCTGGGAACGCTCTTTGGAGGAATTATCGAGCCCAAAACCTCAATACCAATGTTTGCTTAAAGTTGGGCCCAAAGTTTTCGAATACTGCCTAACTTTAAACCCTTGAATCAGGCAATTCTCTCTAAATCACCCAATTCTCATCGTTTAATTTCTAACAATTATAACTCATAACTAGAGAAAAAGTTACACAATTTTCGCTTTAGGATTTTGCCCTCGGAAGTGACGAAAAAAGAAATGTTATTTGACATTTTACAGGGCTGTGATTATTTATCGATACCGATAAGATGGTAAGATACTGCAAGATGAAGAGAGGCATATACATTTTAAACTTCAATTGTCATACTAGGCCCTTGTATATTCATTTGCACTCTTTCATTATGCTTCAGTACCTTGTCGTCTTCCTCCCAACACTTTCTATTGGCTTCCATAGATCTCCCTAAATCCGCATCGTGCTTCCGGGAAAAGCAATTCCGACTGCCCAACAATTTAATTTCCTTGTTATATAAGAGGGCTTACTTTGGCAATATAAAAATTTTTCCCAGGTTAACATTTCAATACTATGACTGATAAACTTGAAACTGTTAATTTAGCTTCCTTGAATGCTATTGCCTCTGGTAGCAACAAGAAAAACCCAAGAATTGTTGCTGCTGGGATTGGTGGTAAATTAATGGGAACTAAATCTATTATTGATATGACTGCCGAAGAGTTGAACAAAGCTAAGAAAGAAAACCCAGGTTTAGCGGAAAAGGAAATGAAAGAAGCTGAACCTGAACCTTTACATATCAGTGAACAACCATGGACCTTACAAAATTGGTATGTACATGTAAACTGGTTAAATTTTGTATTGGTTATTTTAATCCCTAGTTATGGTGTTTATCAAGCTGCCCAATTTATGCCCCCAACCAAAACTATTGGACTTTCAATTTTCTTCTATGTGTTGTCCGGGTTATCCATCACCGGTGGATACCATAGAGGATGGGCCCACAAGTCTTATGAAATGTCTACTCCAGTTAAGTTGCTTTTTGCTTTTTTCGGAGCTGGTGCCATTCAAGGTTCCATTAAATGGTGGGCACATTCCCACAGAGTTCATCACAGATATACTGATACTAACAAAGATCCTTATGATGCTAGAAAAGGGTTAATGTACAGTCATTTGGGATGGATGCTTTTAAAACCAAACCCTAAATATAAAGCTAGAGCTGACATTAGTGATTTAACTAGTGATTGGGTGGTTAAATTCCAACATCAACATTATTTGGTACTTATGATTTTAATGGCTTATATTCTTCCAACTGCTGTTTGTGGTTTATTATGGAATGATTACTGGGGAGGATTTATTTATGGAGGAATTATTAGAACTTTCTTCATTCAACAAGTTACCTTCTGTGTTAATTCATTAGCTCATTACATTGGTAAACAACCATTTGATGATAGAAGAACTCCTAGAGATCATGCTATCACTGCTTTGGTTACCTTTGGTGAAGGATATCACAATTTCCACCACGAATTCCCAAGTGATTACAGAAATGCCTTAAAGTGGTACCAGTACGACCCAACCAAATTAACCATTTTATTATTATCCAAGTTAGGATTAGCTTATAATTTAAGAACTTTTAGTCAGAATGCCATTGAACAAGGTATTTTCCAACAACAACAAAAGAGATTGAATCAATTGAAACTCAAATTGCAATGGGGTCAAGAAGTTAAAGACTTACCTGTTTGGGATAGAGAAGAATTCAACAAGAGAGCTAAACAAGAAGGATTGATTTTAATCAGTGGTATAATCCATAATGCTAAATCATTCATCAAAGAGCACCCTGGTGGTCAAGCTGTTGTTAGAGCTTCATTAGGTAAAGATGCTACTGAAGCTTTTAATGGTGCAGTTTATGCTCATTCTAATGCTGCTCATAATTTATTGGCCGGTATGAGAGTAGCGGTGTTGAGAGATGCTGAAGTTGCTGATAACACTTTTGCTATTCAACAAAGATATTTGGATCAATCAAAAGATTACAAGTGATCTCTTTTGTATATAATTATTAGGAAGGAATAAATATTTATTGTATTTTTAGAAATGAGTCGTACACTAACTCTAATGATAATTGTTGAGTTCCAATGAGTGTTAGGTGTGTCCTGTATAATGCCTATAGTGAAGCCTATAGTGAAGCCTATATTTTCCTACAATGGCCTAATCCTCTCCCCAGGCTTGTTTACACCCGCCCGTTATCTTCCTATAGTCTGATCATCAATTGCCTGATCGACTGATCAGTGGCCCAATCCTGCGAAAAAGTGGAAAAATTCTTCCCAAAAAAGAAATTTTGGTGGTGCAACTTTTCAAGACGGGAAATTCTATCGTCAGTTTTTCGCAACCACTAAACTAAGGGAAGAATATAAATAATGGAGAAAGAACGTCAAGTATTCATCATTCAATTACAACTTCAATTGTTTACACAATCAGTTTTATAACAAACACATTCAACACAAATACAATGCTTGCTAAAATCACTCCTGTTGCTCACACTACCTTCAGACAATTATATGCTAGAAGAGTCCCAGCTTTATTAGTATGGGGATCTGGTTTGACCTTTTTCTTAGGTTGGCCACACGTTGCTGCTGGTGTTTCTAACAAAGCTCACCATGTTCCAAAGATCAACTTTAGTTATATATAATTTTTAAATTAGCATACGATTACGAATATATTCAGATTTCATCCTTTTTCAATTATTTATTTACTGCTAATTCTTTTTATTTTCTTCTAATTTATTTCACATTTATTTAACTCTAAATATTAAACTCTAAGCAAACTCAATTGATGCCTTACCAGAGACTTTAACAATGGTGTTATCAAATTCATCTTTAGCACCTTCATTCTTAACACTAGCTCCCAATACCTTAACATAGAATTGTTTGGATACCTTACCAGAAGATGAAACATCGTAACCTTTAGCAGTCTTCTTAACAGTAATTTCAGCGACAAATTCTCCAAGCTTGTTGCTGTCTGGAATTTGTACAGTCTTGTCACTTTCTAAGTCATAGATGTTAACGGTAAATTCATCATTATAAGCATAGTCTGGCTTATCGTTCTTAGCATCTGGACCGGAAGAAATGAAGACGGAATCTGGTCTGACCAATAATGGTAAAGATTTAAAGTCGTGGACTTCCTTGAAATATTTACCTTCGGTGGTTTCTCTAACCTTACCGTCTAAGTAACCGTACCATTTACCCTTTGGTAAGTAGAATGAGACATCTCCTTCAGCGTTGAAAACTGGAGCAACCAATAAGGAGTCACCTAACATGAATTGGGTGTCACAAGTGATGGCAACATCATCTTCTGGGTATTCCAATAACATGGCTCTCATAACTGGGGTGGCAGTCTTGTGAGCTTCAATGGCTTTAGCGTAGATGTAAGGCATCAAAGAAATCTTCAAGTCAGTGAACTTCTTTAACACAACAGAAGCTTCATCATCAAAGTTCCATGGAACTCTGTATGATCCTGAACCGTGTAATCTGGAATGAGATGATAACAATCCAAAGGCACACCATCTCTTATACACATCGGCATCTGGAGAACCTTCGAATCCACCAATATCGTGAGACCAGAATCCAAATCCAGATAAGGTCAAAGATAACCCACCTCTTAAGGTTTCAGCCATAGCTTCAAAGGTAGATTCACAATCTCCTCCCCAGTGGACAGGGAATTGTTGACTACCAGCGGTGGCAGATCTGGCAAAAAGACAGGCTTCATTCTTACCCAATTTCTTTTCTAAGATTTCAAAAGTACACTTGTTGTAAATGAAAGTGTAGTAGTTGTGCATAGCAACTGGATCTTGACCGTTGTGGAAAACGACATCCTTGACAGGAATTCTTTCACCGAAATCGGTCTTGAAAGAATCAACACCAAGATCAACTAAAGCAGCCAATTTGTTTTGGTACCATTTATAAGCTTCTGGGTTGGTGAAATCAACAATTCCCATACCAGCTTGCCATAAATCTGTTTGGTAAGATGAACCATCGGTGTTTTTGATCAAGTACCCGTTGGCATCGGCTTCTTTGAATAAAGAAGATTCTTGGGCAATGTAACTGTTGATCCACACACAGACCTTGATATCGAAGTCTTTCTTCAACTTGGCCAACATGGCTTTAGCATCTGGGAAATATTCAGGGTCGAATTCAAAATCACACCATTGGAATCCTTTCATCCAGTAACAATCAAAATGGAAAGTTCTTAATGGTATTTGTCTGTCTTTCATACCTTGTAAGAAAGAAGAAACAGTACCAATGTCGTAGTCGGTGGTGAAAGAAGTGGTCAACCATAAACCAAAAGTCCAAGATGGTGGTAATGCTGGGAATCCAGTCAAAGAAGCATATCTTTGTAAGACAGACTTTGGATCAGGACCGTTGATGATGTAAATTCTAGCACCTTCACCTGGAATGGTGATGTTGACTCTGGTGGTTCTTTCACTTTGCAATTCGAAAACCACATTGGAGGGAGTATCAACGAAAACACCGTAACCTCTTGAGGACAAGAAGAAAGGAATGTTTTTGTAAGTCCATTCAGAAGAAGTACCACCGTCTTCATTCCACATTTCGACTCTTTGACCGTTCTTCAAGAATGGTCCGAATCTTTCACCTAACCCGTACAATTTTTCGCCGACGGATAAATGCAATTGGGTGGTGATGTAAGAAGAAGCCTTGTTGGTGGTAGCACCAACTTTAGGGAATCTGGAGTCAGCAACATGACCCAAAGATCTGAATCCTAATTTAGTTAAGACTTTGTCGCTGTTTTTGAATTCAATACCGAATTTCTTGTTGGTGACGGTAGCAGAAATATCACCAGTGGCAGCCAAAGAAGCTTTGTCTTCATCGTGTTTGGTGACAGTGACAGTAGCACTCTTATCGGCTTGTAATTCGTATCTTGGTTCTTTGTTGTTTAAGTATTTAGATAAGTGGTGATAAGCTTCCAAACCAATAACACCTTCTCTTGGAGAAGTGATCTTGGAAGAAATAGCAGGAGAATTCAACTGGTCTCCTCTACCTCTTAAGATCTTGGTGGCAGATAAAGTGTAGATGGAATCTTTTTCCACCACGGTTTTAAATCCTTCGGTGGCCCAACTGATCTTGACTCCATCTTTCAACTCCCACATACCACGAGTGAATTTGGTATCACTGTCCACGTATCTATCAATACCGTAATTTTCCATATTTGATAATAGTAGTTTCCAATAATCTATGGGGAAATCACAATTGCAGAATTTGGGCCATTTTATATGGGGGCATCTCAAATTTCCCCGGAATATTCACCCACTCGTATACAGGTCTGCCATTACAATATTTTTCAGCGATAATAATTCCCACCGCTCTATCGATTTTGTGTCAGAGCCTTTTACGAGTAATTTTCCAGTCTGGGGAAGTGATTGATTTTTGGTCCAAAGAATTTGGGAGCTCGAGAGGCAACGTTGATAGTTGTTATGAGGTAAGTAGTAGTTATGCTCTTTGCTAATCAATAAAGACAGTTTCCATCTCCTCAAGCGTTGAATATTTTCTCCAGGATTTATTCCTGGTCGTGCGGGAGAGGGTTTACGGTTGGGCGAGAAATTTTGCGGAGGGGTGGAATTGTTAAGTTTCCTAATAGTCTGGGGAAATAATGTAACCACATGACCAATTCCACCCATAAAAACGAGTCTATGGGGCGAATTCATTAGTTTTGTTTTTCCGTTTTGCGCTCTTTCATCACCGTCTCCCCCACTTTTTGGGGGAGACTGATGAACTGGGTGATTTTCAAGCGCAACAAAGGAACTTTTCGACAGATCCAGAAAGTGTAACCAGAAGAGACTGGAAAGCGGAATCCGTAAGTAGAGGTGCTAGTTTTTTTCTAGCTATTTGAACGGACGCCGTATTCTTTGTATTACCAATTTTTTACCGTATCAACCGTAGAGTTGCAAAATCAGCCCCGCATTTCGAATGTCTTTCAGAGTAAATTGAATCTTCCGTGATTTAAAGAGAGTCAGAGGTCAGTATTGGTTTTTGTTGTTTTGCCCTTTTTATGGGGGGTTGTTGATGATCGATTATCTGAAGATGATACAAAATGAAGTGTTTGATTAATCGTAGGTTGCATGGACGAAGGTTCTATTGGAAGTGTAGGTTCTTGTAGGTAACCTAGAGTTGCAAGTTATTCCAATCCAGTTTGATCACTATTATAAACCACAAATATTCACTATTGCCACAAAGATTCGTTTTCAATTATCAACTCTGTCTCTCAATTCTCAAAACTTTCTTCTCACTTTCTTTTCCAAATATTCCTCTCCTGTTTCAACATTCTCAATCCCTAATTCTCAATCCCTAAATCTGAAAATCGCGAAAAATCAAGTTTTGTTCAACACATGTCAAGACCTTTTCAAGCGATTAGTGAGGTGATAAACACTAGTCCCCAAAAACAACAATCATTCCATGAGATATATGGAGAACCAGAAAATTTTCTAGAGATTGAAGTAAGTAGATTTGGTGTTTTTTGATGGAGTTTACTAACATTAGGTGCGCAACCCCCAAACCCACCATTATGGAAGAGAAATATTTACAGACTATGAAGTAGTTTGCAGGGTATGTATAGGATTATAGAGTACATTTGATGTGATAATTAAGGTTAAGTTATAAAGCCAAACAATAAAATTTACTTTCAAGAGTATCAAAAAATTGTTCAGAATAATTATCAAAATCAAATTCCACAAGTGTGTCCAACCCCATTCATTACTAACATTAGACAAACATTCCTTCATTCAAAAAACGTCAAAGCCGTGTACGCAGAAGATATTCAGACTTTGTTAGACTAAAACAAATCTTGGAAACCGAATCTTCAAGAGTCGTATTACCATCACTTCCAAGCAAAATCCTTTTAAGCTCCAATAGATTTGATGATTTGCACATAGAAAAAAGAAGACAAGGATTGGAAAAGTTCTTATCAGTTGTGAGCGGACATCCATTGCTACAAACTGGATCTAGAACATTAATTGATTTTATTCAAGAGGAGAAATGGGATCCTAGACCCTTGAATTATTACTAATCCCATTTATCCGGCTTTCCATAAAGCCCTCACTAGCATTAATATATGTATTATCATTCAATTTCTATTTTCTTTTTATACTTTTAAACTTCTTCAAGGCTTATGTTTTATACTTCCAAGGCTTATGGAATTGAGAGCCCCGAGTTCGGGGTTAGGCATTAAGACTTAGGGTTAAAAGGGTAGCCAGAAAAATTAATCTCTCAAAAATGGAGATTAGTGCTCTCCTCTAATAACGGATGGTAAGAAGAAATGGTGAGAAGAAATGAATGAAATAGAACAAAACAAAATAGAACATCAAGAAGAAGCCATCAAACATCTACACGTGATATATACATCTCTCGACACACACGTGATGAATAAAACGTATACTCTAAAAAATCTACATCATTTGACCTCATTTGACCCATCATTCCTCCTTGCTCATTCATGGACTTAAGACTTCCGGACAGGGATTACCCGATTGAACAGGTTCTTATGCAACACCGGATAAAAGAGCCCCACAACTAAAACTCTGTACTCAACACACCACTACCAAGAGGTCTTGAGTAGTCTCGTCAATAGTCTTGTTACATACTAAGACCACTACCATCATATGTTTGTATGCTTGTCTCTGTGCGACCGATTGTTCCCGTGAAAAACGCCTGTGCGTGGCCTGTTGGTTGCAAAAAATTATGCGGGAAAAACGAAAAATCACGCAAAGATTAACCGCAAGGTTTCGTCCCCGTTTTTCGATCGTCACCTTATTGTCGAACCTTATTGTCGAAGAGAAATATATAAATAGTTGGAAAATTCCTGCTATGTTTTATCATACAAAGTTGTTTCCAATTAGTAAAACTTTTAATACCTTTAAAAGTCAATTTATAAGAAATATCATGTCAATTCCAAAAACTCAAAAAGCCGTTATTTTCGAAACCAACGGTGGTCCATTAAAGTATACTGATATTCCAGTTCCTACTCCAAAGGCCAATGAAATTTTGATCAACGTTAAATACTCCGGTGTTTGTCACACTGATTTACATGCCTGGAAAGGTGACTGGCCATTAGCTACCAAATTACCTTTGGTCGGTGGTCATGAAGGTGCTGGTGAGGTTGTCGCCATTGGTGAAAATGTTACTGGATGGGAGCTTGGTGACTTAGCCGGTATCAAATGGTTAAACGGTTCATGTCTTTCCTGTGAATTCTGTAACAAATCCAACGAATCCAATTGTGCTAAAGCCGATTTATCTGGTTACACTCACGATGGTTCTTTCCAACAGTACGCTACTGCTGATGCCGTTCAAGCTGCTAGAATTCCAAAAGGTACCGACTTAGCTCAAGTCGCTCCAATCTTATGTGCTGGTATCACCGTTTACAAGGCCTTAAAGACCGCCGACTTACAAGCTGGTGACTGGGTCGCTGTTTCTGGTGCTGGTGGTGGTTTAGGATCTTTAGCCATCCAATACGCTGCTGCCATGGGTTACAGAGTATTGGCCATTGATGGAGGTGAAGAAAAGAAGGAATTCTGTTCTTCCTTAGGTGCTGAAGCTTACGTTGATTTCACTACCACCAAAGATATTGTTAAAGAAGTCATTGAAAAAACTAATGGAGGTCCTCATGGTGTTATCAATGTTTCAGTTTCTGAGAAAGCTGTTGCTCAATCTTGTGACTATGTCAGAAGTTGTGGTACTGTTGTTTTAGTTGGTTTACCAGCTGATGCTAAAGTCATTACTCCAATCTTTACTTCTGTTGTTAAATCTGTTTCTATCAGAGGTTCTTACGTTGGTAACAGATCTGATACTTCCGAAGCTATTGATTTCTTCACTAGAGGATTAATCAAATGTCCTATTAAGATTGCTGGATTATCTGAACTTCCAGAAATCTACAAGTTAATGGAACAAGGTAAGATTTTAGGAAGATACGTTGTTGACACTTCCAAGTAGTTAAGTATGATAATTTACGTTTAGAATTAGTTTTTATATCTAGTAGATGCGGACTCTAGTATTAGGGTATACATATTATTTGTATATTATTTGTAGAAATATTATTGGTATATCATTGGTATACATATTATCAATACACATTATTAACTTGGTATAATTTGCGGACGGCAAATATACTTATTCGCTTAGTACCTGGCATCACTGAATGGCTGCAAATTACATTCGCACTTTTCCGCACTCACTTATATTTTAACATTTACTACACTAAAAAGCAGTATTTAATGGAGAGTACAAAGTCTTACCCTTGTAAAAGTCAATGGTCTTGACAGCTCTGTCATAAACACCTTCTGGAGTGAATTCCAAAAGTTTGAAAATATCTTCAGCTTTACCAGAAGCACCAAATCTAGATAATCCAAATTGTTCATGAGCATATTTAGACCATCCAAATGGTGACATAACTTCAACAGATAAGATTGGGACACCGTTTGGAAGAACAGATAATTTGTATTCGGCTGGTTGAGCGTCAAAAGTGTGGAAGTCTGGAATAGAAACAACCTTAACTTTCTTACCTTCACCTTCTAATTTCTTAGCGGCAGCAACACCAAGTTGAACTTCAGAACCAGAAGAAACAATCACAAGGTCTGGGTTTTCAACTTCAGTTAAAGCGTAACCCCCTTTAGAAGCTTTTTCAATACTACTTCCTTCCAAGTTTGGAACTCCTTGTCTGGTTAAAGCAATAACGTGAGGAGTTTGAGTGGAGGAGATGGCAGATTTGTAAGCGGCAGAAACTTCATTACCATCAGCTGGTCTCCAAACAGCAACATTTGGAATAGCTCTCAAGTGAGCTAAGGTTTCAATAGGTTGATGGGTTGGACCGTCTTCACCTAACCCAATGGAATCATGGGTGGCAACCCAGGTGACTGGGTGGTGAGAAATGGCAGATAATCTGACGGCACCAGCAGCGTAAGAAACGAAATTTAAGAAAGTACCACCGTAGTTCTTGTAGTTGGCACCAAAGGCAGCAATACCATTCATAATGGCACCCATACCGTGTTCTCTAACACCGTATCTGATATATTTACCGGAGTAATCACCGAGACCAGTGGATGGATGTTGGAAATCAACAGCACCGGTGGTTCTGGTCAAATTAGAAGGAGTCAAATCAGCAGATCCTCCAATTAATTCTGGTAAAGCTTCACTTAAAGCGTTCAAAACACCTTCAGATAATTTTCTGGTGGCAGCAGCTTTGTCAGCAGGGGTGAAAGTTGGTAATAATTTTTCCCATCCTTCTGGTAATTTTCCGTCCAATCTTCTTTGCACTTCAGCTCCTAATTCTGGATATTCCTTTTTATAAGCTTCTAATAAAGATTCCCATTCGGCTTTAACTTTATCATTCTTAGCAACATGTTCTTTGTAAGATTCAGTGACTTCTTTTGGAACCACAAAGGATTCTTCTGGGTTGAAACCAAACTTGACTTTCATTTGTTTGACATCATCAGCCTTTAATGGAGAACCATGGACAGAGTGAGAACCAGCGTTCAAAGAACCGTAACCAATGGTGGTTCTGATTCTGATTAAAGTTGGTTGGTCCTTAACCTTCTTGGCTTCTTCAATGGCCTTAGCAATGGCTTCAACATCTTCGTCACCGTGTTCAACTTCCAAAATGTGCCAGTCGTAAGCTCTGTATCTTTGGAGAACGTTTTCAGTGAAAGAAACTTCAGTGGAACCATCAATAGAGATTTTGTTATCATCCCAGAAGGCAATTAAGTTACCTAATTTCAAGTGACCAGCTAAAGAAGAAGCTTCAGAAGAAACACCTTCCATAAGACAACCATCACCTAAAAAGGCGTAGGTGTAAGCGTCAACAAGATCGAAATTTGGCTTGTTGTAAGTGGCAGCAAATTGTCTTTGAGCAATTGCAAGACCAACAGAGTTGGAAATACCTTGACCTAAAGGTCCAGTGGTAACTTCAACACCTGGACAGTCAGTGGCTTCAGGGTGACCAGGGGTCTTGGAGTTCAATTGTCTGAATTGCTTCAAGTCATCAACAGTGTAATCGTATCCGTATAAGAATAACATGGTGTATAATAAAGCACAGGCATGTCCATTGGATAAGATGAATCTATCTCTGTTGATCCAGCTGACATCCTTGGGGGTGAATTTCATATTTTTGAAAACGGCATGGGCAGCTGGGGCTAAACCCAATGGAGCACCAGGGTGTCCAGCATTGGCAGCGGAGACAGCATCAACCGATAATAAACGGATGGTGGAAATGGCTAATTTATCAAGGTCAGACATTTTAAATAATAAATCAATTGAAATATTTACCAGTGGGCAATTGTTCTAATTTATACTGATTTTAATTTCCCCCGGTGTTGCCACGATTAGTTGTTAAATTGCCCGAAAGTTTTTCACCCAAAATTGCTTTCGTTATATGACTTAGTTTCGGCCACGATATCCGAGGGCATTGCGAGGGTTTGGGCAATTGCGGTCAGGTGACAGGTGCTCAACATTTTTGCGAGTTCCGGATAGAATTCAGTGGAAGTTCACCGTTATCATGTTAAATTACGTAACCGTAAAAAGGAAATCCAAGAATATTACATCAGATACCTACTAGAGGTAATAGATAGAGGATGAGATATCAATTGTACTGGGTTTCCATTCGACTTTTTGTATTACAAACTAGGGTAGGTCTGGACCATCCTAAATAGTTTTCATCGGATAAGCGAACTCCGGAATTTTCCAGGGTGGGGGTACACCTAAAACGGTGGAAAAAGAGTGCGATTCCGTGGTTTATTCATTATCATAAATGGGAGGTTCTTAACTAACTGAAGACTGTACTTCTTGAGTTTCAAAGTTTTTAAAACTTTCAAGGTCTTTGAAACTTTTAGATTCCTTACAAATCTATAACTTGTCCATCAATTTATGGATCTTCAAAAGGACTTTTTTCTCCACTAGCCTCCGACGTAGGCCGCTGATTATCTATCTCGACATCCAAAACAAACGATCCATTAGATCCATCATCATCATCCCCTTTAGAAGGTTTACCCAAATCAATGAGATCAAGAGGAATCTCTCTTGGTTGATCTCCATTAATTTGTTTTACTTGGTTATCATTACGTCTGATACTGGTAGCGCGCTGAATCTCTCCAATGTCAGAATCAACATCTGAATCACTTTCATCTTCTTCAGCAATGTTACTAGTGATATTGGATAAAGTGCTGTCATTCAAGTAATTGGTGGTGGTGTTGGCACTGGTGGTTTTCAAAAGATCGCCCGATTGGGAACTGGAGTTGTTATGCATCACGCTATAAGTATTACTCTCATCATCACTAGCGTCTTCCAAATCTTCATCTTCATCCTCCTCTTCAATTCTATCAACATTAACCAACCTTGGTTGGGCCTTGATGGCGGTGGTGGTGTTTTCTTTGTCATTTCCATCTTGGGAATTGTTGGGTTGACCGTTATAATTGTTGGCCCTCATTATATCACCTATGATAGACGCGTTCTCTATGGTATTCAAATCTGAAAATATGGAATCTGTTTCGTAGGAATAAATGGATTTGGTGTTGTTCTTAGTGGGCCTTACAGTTACACCGGGAATATAAGCAATGGGTAAAATATTGGAAGCATTGGTGGTGGAAATGGTGGTGGCTATTGAATTTCTATTACTTGAATTTGGATCAATGTATGGAGAATTAACCAAATTTCTACTCTTCATTTGTCGATTACCTCCCCCTCTTCTTCTATTACCTTGATTGAATTTGGTTTGTGGTCGAGTAAAACTTTCGTATGATGATAATCTTCGGTTGGAGTTGGAATTTGTTCTTCTATTAGCAGGTCTTTCCAAAACCCCTGAACCATTGGCACTTTTTGAATTCTCCATAAATGATGAATCATTTGGATTACTTTCATTACTGAAACTTCCTTTATCTTCTCCTCCTTCATTCTCAAAATCACTCATTATTATATCTTCCTCATCTAAAGAAGGATGCTTTTTCTTCCACACTAAAAAGTAGTACAACAAACCTGCCACCAAAATGGCAACTACACCTCCAACAACTCCCCCTACAATCCCACCTACGGGAGCACTGTTCCCTCCACTGTCGGAGGATTTTTCACAATAGTATTTCGGACATTGATCACAGGTTTGGGTTCTTAAAAGTTTTTCCTCATCTCCTTTACACGTAGGTCCAGGAGGCGTTGGGTTGGGACATACTACACATCCTTTATCATCAGTTGGATAAGAACTCAGTTCCTCTCGCTCAAATAGCACTCTGGTGGCTTTAGTATCAAAATCAAGACTGGTTGATACTCTCATTGTATTAAATAGAATAGGTCAGATCTAATATTTCATTCCTTGAAAGGCTATAATTTAGACGTGGTTAAAGTAACTTATATAACTTATTCTATTAGCTTTAGAACTTTTTATCTATACTGTACACTTGTATATATAGGCTAAGACTATAATTCGATTTGCCTTACAAACTAGTTTTTTTTTCTGTAACGAAGTACCTCTTTACGCTCCTTGATATTGTTTGTTTCAAATTCCCCATTGTTTAATGTGGGTGGTGCACGCTGAAGATTCGGTTCCAGGCCATTGCCAACAATTTACTATGCGACAGATAAGCGGCAGTGCACGAAAGTCGTGGGAGCACTGAAAAATATGGGAGAAATCGTCAGTGATGAGGCATTTGATGGATCAAAGTGTTTCAGATTTTTGGGACAGGGGTAGAATACCCGGCTGAAACAAATGGTCTTAATGGTACGGGTTAGTGTTTTTTAGTTCATCTCTAGTACTGTTCAATTACGAAGTCCAATTACGTAGTCCAATTATGTAGTATACATAGACCTATATAGACCTAGAAAGTTTCAGTCGTGCCCAATTCCAACGCATCTCTTCTTCTTGTTAACCAAGTCTTTTCATAGTCAAAATATTTATAGTCTTGGGTTTTCTTATCTTGGAACAACCATTGTTTAGTATCAACATGATAAATCCATCCTCGATTAGATAATTCTTTGGCAGCATTGTACTTGGCTAAGTTGTAGTTGTCCTCTCCATAGTAAAAACAGTAAAATAACGTATCGTTATCAAACTTCTTCATTACGTTGGCGGAGTTCAATTCATACATAGGTTCTTGTGGATAATCAATGGATGAAGGATGCACACTTTTGGGGATATACTGTCTTGGGTTCTCTGCGTCAAACGAATCTGGGCAGTTGTATAAGGAGTTTTCCAACAAGGAGCTAATACTATTAAATGGTAAGGGATTGTTCAATCTCACTTGACTGATATATGACAATTTTGGTATGGTATCCACAAACGTCTTGATCTCGTGACTTTCGGGCAGTTGACTTTGAGGAATAGGGATTCTTCTCAGTTCAGGAACGGGAGAAGAAGTTGAAGATTTGGCAGTGTTGGTTTTAGAAAGATTGGCACCGTTTAATCCCGGTGGCGGGCCTGTTTTTATACCATTACCATTATGGATTCCATCTAATGTTTGGGTTTGGACTTGTGCTTGAGCAGCACCAACAGCTTCTGCTATAGTGGTACCATTAGCGTATGCGTTTGGTATGGAATCAACAGGTTTAGTAGCAATGACAGGAGCAGGAATCTTTTTATCCTTGGACAACTTCTTCTTTCTTTCTGCTTCATCTTCACGTTCTTTCCTTTCTTTTTCTTCCTTTTCAAGCTTTTGTTTCTCGAGCTTTTCTTTTTCAAGTTTTTCCCGTTCAAGTTTCTCAGCTTCTTCTTTCTTGTCTTGCTCTTCTTTGTCATTAAGTAAAGAGCCTTGTATCTCTTCGTGCTCCTCACTCATTTCAAGTTGATCATAGAAATCATCATACTCCACATAATCTTCCTCCTGGTTATTATCCACGTAATACTCCAAATCTTCTTTTATCAAATCAACTTTGTCAGGTTTCAAGGCTTCATTTTCCAAATTCCTCAACACATTTTCTAGCTGAGTTAAATGAGATGTATTTCTTTCCATTTTATATTTAACATCATCAATAGAACTTTGTAGACTTGCAGCATTAGAAGATTTAGCCTTTTTCAATTGGGTGGTGAAATGATGGAGGTCAGATTCTAACAATTCATTTTGACTGTTAATCTGGTCTATTATATCACCAACATAGTCACAAGCTTCTTGTTTCTTTTGATCGTTTTGATCGCCAAACTTACCTAGTTTATTACCTCGTTTGGATTGTAATTCTAAACCCTCATTAGAAAACTGTTTTATTTTAGACACTTTTTCTAAATCTTTAAACTGGTCCATGGCATGTTCAATCTTGGTTCTATTCTCTTGTAATAGATTCTTATCTAACTTGATACCACTATCACCTAACCATTGTTTTAATTGATCTCTTAAACGTTGAAGCTTCTTAATTTCCTTCTTCAAGTCTGCTTCGAATTTATCCCGTTGGGAGCTCAACTCAGTGGTAAGCAGTTTTTCATAAATGTCATCAAACACAGCCAACCCTTCGGCTATCTTTTTATTCGTTTTATCGAACTCTTGTTGTAATTTTCTGGTACTCATAGCTCTAAATGTTGAAGAAGTTTTACGGGTGCGACATGAAGTATGAAAAATCAACCTGGAAATTCTATGGGTATAAACTCTATTTAAATTATATGATAAGCAGCCAGTCCATGGTAAGCAAAAAATGTGTAAGTAGCAAATAATGTTAAATCTTAGATAACACTTCTCTCTCCAAAAACACTTCGGTAAAATGGTTCAACTGTTCAAAATTATACTCAAATGCTTTAGTATTGCTATAATAAGGATCCACCACAATCTCATTGTATTGATTGTCTGTTCTCCATTTACCAAACAACTCAATTTTACAATCACTATCCTTTGGTCTGTCAAACATCATATCGGATTTATGGGAAGGATCCATAGCCATTAAGTAATCAAACTTCTTGTAGTCATTTCTGGTAATTGCTTGAGCAAAATGGTTTACAGGTACTCCATGTTTTTGGCACGTTCTGATAGATCTTGAATCGGGTCTATCGCCAGTATGAAACGAAGTGATTCCATATGAATCTATTATATTGAAATACTTCTCGAGTCCTTTTTCCTTGACTTTGTATTTGAACAAAGCTTCAGCCATTGGAGACCTGCAAATGTTTCCGGTACAAACAAAGGCAATTGAAATTGGGAAGTCTGTCATACTGTTTATTCCTAATTCTGTTAAAGTTTATATAGTTTCTACTTTCTTGTAAACCTTCCAATTCTATTTGAAGCTGTATAACAGATTTACTAAATATTCTTTAATTGCTTAGATCTGCTCGCGCTGAAAAAATCATCAACTACAATGGTGTCTAATGATTTGGAATCCATCTCCAAATGTTTACAACAAACCCTTTCACCTCAATTTGCTAAACAAGCGGAACAGGAGTTGAAGTCGATTGATTCTGCCGACTCATTTTCCATTAACCTTTTGAAAATCATTTCCACTAACGAGGTTGATATTTCTATTCGATTAGCGGCAGCGTTGTTTTTGAAAAATTTAATCAAACGGAAATGGATAAATGAAAACGGGGAGTACTTGTTACCTATACAAGACATAGAGCATATAAAACGAGAGATCTTGAACATTATGATCATTTTACCGCAAACGAACAATTTACAGGTTCAACTTGGTGAATGTATCACTATTATTGCTGAACTGGACTTCCCTCACAACTGGCCGTCCTTAATAGATGATTTGATTTCCAACTTTTCCTTACAAGATTTCAAAACCAACAGATCTATTTTGCAAGTTAGTCATTCTATTTTCAAGAAATGGAGACCTTTGTTTAGATCCGATGATTTATTTCTTGAAATCAAATTAGTGTTGGATAAGTTTGCCGAACCATTCATGGCGTTACTTCATAAAGTTGATGAGTTGATTGATTCCAGCTTGAACAACAGGGATGAGTTACAGATTTACTTGGAAAACCTTCATTTGTTGATTCAGATTTATTATGATTTGAACTGCCAGGATATTCCTGAATTTTTCGAAGATAATATGATGTCAGGTATGAAGATAGTACATAAATATTTAAGCTTTAACAGTGATTTGATCACCGTGAAAGATAACGACGAAGATGTTGATATTTTGATTAAAATCAAAGCTTCTAGTGTGGAGTTGATTAATCTTTATATCACCAGATACGCCGATGTGTTTGAACCCTTAATAGAAAACTTCATCACTATTGTTTGGTCGTTAATTACGGATTATATCACCAAGCAATCCAAATTTGATTTGTTGATTGTTAAAAGTTTACAGTTATTAACCAGTGTTATAAAACTTGCCAATTTTCAAAAGTTGTTTAATAATGAACAGAGTTTACAAGAAATTATCAACAAGATTATTTTACCCAATATTTATTTAAGGGAGGTTGATTTAGAAGTATTTGAAGATGAACCTATAAATTTCGTTAGATTTGATATGGAAGGTTCTGAGTATGATTCCAGAAGAAAATCGGCTACAGACTTTTTAAGAGAATTGAAAGATGTTAATAACGAATTGTTGACTAATTTGGTGATGAACTATGTCAATGATTTCTTGAATAATTCCAACACCTGGCAAAATAAAGACATCGCCATTTATTTATTTACATCTTTGGCAGCAAAAGGTTCCATCACAAATGTGGGGGTAACTTCTACTAATGTTCTCGTAGATGTGGTCAAATTCTTTACTGACAATATTGCCAATGATTTAATCAATAAGGAAACTTCTCATCCTATAATAACCACAGATGCTATCAAATACATTCTTATATTTAGAAACCAATTAACCAAGGAACAATTGTTATCAATCTTCCCCCTTTTAATCACTCATTTGAATAATGAGAATCCAGTGGTTTTCACTTATTCAGCCATCACCATTGAAAAGTTACTTTCCATGACTAGTTTCCAAGATTTAAACCATTCCCCCATTTTTGACAAATATGATTTACAACCTTTCCTTCCAGAAGTTTTGACCAATTTATTCAAGTTGATCAATTTGTCAGGTAAATCCCCAGAGAAATTGTCGGAAAATGAATTCTTGATTAAGTCTATCATGAGAATCTTGAACACAATTGAAGATAGTTTGGATCCTAATATGAAAAGTTTGATTATTAACCAACTCATTGAGATTCTAAAAATCATCTCCAAAAACCCATCTAATCCTAAATTTTCTCATTATGTATTTGAAAGTTTGGGACTTTTAATCAAATTTTCTAATGAACAAGAAATTGTTAATTTGATTGATTTGATTTTACCTAACTTGTTGGAAATTTTAAATGAAGATGTTCAAGAATTTGCTCCGTACAGTTTCCAAATCTTAGCATTCTTGCTAGAAAAACTTCCTAAAGGTAACCAATTACCGGAATCTTACAAGTCTTTAGTGAAGCCATTGATGAGTCCAAACTTATGGCAATTTAGAGGTAACATTCCTGGTATCACCAGGCTTTTAATATCGATGATAAAATATGATCCTGCCACATTTTCAAGTTCTGAAGAATCTTTACCTCCTTTATTGGGGATTTTCCAAAAACTTATTGCTTCCAAAGTTAATGATATTTATGGGTTTGAAATCTTAGAGGTGATTTTACTTTATATTCCTCTTGACAAATTGGAAAAATATCTTAAGAACATTGCCATTTTAATTTTAACTAGATTGAAAAATTCTAGAACTGATAAATTCTTGAAAAGATTCATTATTTTCATGTTCACCATTTGTACAATTGCCAACAATTCTTTGAATTCTAACCAAACATTGAACCATTTAAATTCAGATTTCCTTATAACTTTAATCAACTTACCTCAACCGGGAGTGTTTGAGAATATGTTGAATAATTTGGTGTTGCCCAATTTATTAACTTTCCAGAATTTACGGGACAAAAAAATCATTTTGGTAGGATTACTGGAGTTGGTTAAAAACAATAATCTTAAACCTGAATTGAAAATGGCTGTTCTTGAACAAATTGGTCAAAATGTAAGTAACTTAGAGACTTTAAGTAAAAGAACTTTGATCAATAACCAAGAACAACCTGGTTCAGCTGCACCTTTGAGTGAGCTTGATTTAGATACGGGATCTTTTGGAGCCAACTTTTCCAAGTTAGCATCCATTCAAGCTGAAGCCTTTGACCCTTTAAATCAAGTGAAAAACACCGATTCCAACCAAATAAAACTGATAGTATCAGGAAATTTGAAACAGGTGGATATGGGATTATTGAGTCAAATGCCATCTACCACCAAACAACAATTGGAAGTGATAATGGGGTGAATAACAACAATAATGGGATACATTCATAAATATACGCAGACCTGTTTATTATACGAAAACATACTATACACTCTATCGTTTCTTCATTAGAACACTTTCTAGTTTTACACTTAATTAACCAACCCTTGAACTTCGGGCTCTTTAGGTTCCTCCTTATTTTCCAATTCCTTTAATTTATCCAATCTTTCCTTTTCAGCAATTTCTGCTGCAGTCAAGAATCTACCCCCTTGACCTCTGGGTCTTCTCATGGCATGTTTATGTCTGGATTCGTGAAGATAAGGTTTCCTGGTTCTGGCTATTTTCAATGTTTCTTCTAATTTGGCTCTGGCAATACGTCTCTTCAAAATTCTATGATATTGTTTGGCATTTACGTAAAACGGCTGTTCGTTAGGTTCTTCATCAACTTGGTCATTTTGACCTTGTACGTGAGGAATTGAGTGGGTTTGTTGTTGAAGTGGGTGGGCCGACAATTGAGTGTGTGGATGGTGACGTTGATGACGTTCTTCAATGATATCCTGGGGAGATGTGGTGGGGGAATTTGAGGGCCGAGTATCAAGATGGTGGGGGGAACTGTGGTGAGAGCTGTTGTTCGAAAGTTCCCGACTTCCAATCCCATTTGTTCCATTTGCTCCATTGGTCTGGCCAAGAGGATTCACAGGGTTACCATTAGGAATTCTTTGATTCCCCTGATTGTTATAATAATTGTTATTTGGTTGCCCATTTTGATACCCCGGGTCATTTTGGTAATAAGGCATGTTATTGGGGTTTTGTTGGCCATTATGTTGTGGTGGAGGATTGTAGTAAGTAGGTGGGGCTACTTGATCATTGTAATAAACGTTCTCTACTCCAGTATGTAAAGAAGTCATGGTTTTAGTGGTGATATTGTTTCAGATTCTAGCAAAATGTCTCACACTTGGATTATGGGAGATTGCAATCAACAAAGGACAGATGTTGATTGAATTAGGGAATATGTGACTAATGTACAATATATAGTTACTTTTCAACAAAATAGAATTCCACAACAATCAGTATCATTAACGTTACAGTATTAACTTTGTTTGAAATGGGAAAAATTTTCCTTGGTCCGAATCGGACCTTCCCACCGGTTGCGGATTTTTTTCCTGAGCCTCGCAAATCCATGAGAGAAAGCCACTTCCGACGGCTGTAGAGTTTGACTTTAAACAATTAGGATTTACGTTATTGGGTTAGAGTACAAAGGCGTTGACAGTTTGAATCTATCATATATTATTACTATGGATGTTTAAGAAATTGTCAGTTAATCTCGTTGCTTGAGAAAATCAAAATATTATTTTTCACCTGAAATTCTGAGCATGAGATTTTTTTTTGCAACCAGGAATTGAAGATTTGAGCGGTGGTGAAGTGGATTTAAGACTGATAGTGAAGACAAACAAGAATAAGTTAAATTTGAGGTACATGTTTTTAATTTTCAATCTTGTTGCTGCATTTCAGTTTAGGTTGGTGTGTATCTTAGCATATGATTAGAGAATCAATCTCTTGACATTAGCTTGAAATACTTTAGCAGCAGTTTTTCACAATGGAAAGGCGTTTTCATTTTACATCAGAAAGACCCTAGCATACTAAACACAATAATCTTCATTGATCCTCCACACAATCTTGCTGAAATGCAATCCGCCGTAGAAACGTGTTTTTATCGGAGTTTAATACAGGTTCCAAGGAGTTATCACCTATTCGTTGTTCCTGGTCTTCGTTTACATAATCAAAGTTGACATACTTTGAGGCATCATTGAAAGTTTTGGATTCATCAATAATTTCCGTCTCGGGTAGTGTGGTAAATTCCGTCCTGGGAATAGTTGATGGTGGAGACAAATTTTGCGTTGATAGTGTAGCTGGATTTATGGCTGTGGTTTCTATGGTGCTATATTGTTCTTCTTTTGTCATTTTATCTTCTCCGTAGTATCGTACTTGGCCTAGTTGCTTTTGTATCTCGTGAGCCTTTGCTGGCCAGGTACATTCCAAATTCCTCTGTTGACAATTTCCACAAACTGGATACAGCTTTTCATCACACTTGGTCTTCCTTCTCCTACAAGTCCAGCATCCTGTACTAGACCTTGACCGGGCCTTCCCTGCCTTTTTCATTAATAAGACGGAAATAAAGAAAAAAGTAAAAAAAAATACGTGAAAATTTTGTAGATATGACTAATACCTAATTGGGTAATCAATTTCGCTAACCGCGCTTGCAGCCATTTTACGGTAACCCGATAGAGATATGGTATAAAGTTATGGTTGTGATTTATGGGGACGTTAATAATTGGTATGGAAATATTATGTTTTTATTTGAATTCAAAGTTTTCATGAATTGGAATGTAATTTGTCCTTTGGCAAAAGTCAATCTTGAGATTAAACTGATAATCGCAAATATTGTAAGATAGGGGAAGTACTATGAATTTGGAAGAAGTATAATTTTTATATTTTTTAACAACCTGAAATTTAAGTTTTGCTTGACAATTAATATTAACACCCTAAACGATCACCTCTTCTTCCACTCGTTTATCTAAAAGTTGCAAACTCTTCCAGTTTCTTACAGGTTAGCGCTCTTTTGCAGGTTCGATTCAATGCGCAGAAATCTGAAAACTTCCACCACTTGACAGACAATGTCAACCACAATTGATAGGAAGAACTCAGGTGTTTCTTTAAATGGAAAGGATCACATCAATTTGTCGGTGGAAGAAATATTTCAGCGATATTCAATTAAAGACATTCAAACGATTAGTAACAATTATAAACAGGATGTGCTACGAGCAAAAGATGATCTTCAATACTTGGTCAGTCACAAGTATCGAGATTTAATTGCAATAACCGATGATATTGGCTCTACGTACAATTCTGCAAAGACCCTAGAAGATAGATTATCAAATTTAGCATATACCGAATCCAAATTCAAAAATTTCAACGTGTCAAGTTCATTCTCAAGAATCAACACCTCAATAAGGTCCATAGATAATAACCAAATTAAAGAAGGACAAAGAACTAGCATACTTAACAATGTGTTAAACGGTAAACTTCTTGAATTTCATTTAAAAGTCCAACAAAAAACCAAGCTTCCCACAGCTAGCTCAAGCTTTATCTACTACGCTAAATTATACTATATTTTGAGTAGCCTTTTTAAAGATGAAATTGAAGCTAATCAATTGACCAAGGGAAATTTTGGCAAAATGAAAGAGACTTTCAAAAGTTTCTTAGAGCAAAGAATTTCCACTTTTAATATTTCCAGTAGTTCCCTTTACACGTCAGAATCGGACACTTATGAAGCATACCAACAGTTCAAACTACAAAACATCATCAGCACAAATAAAGTAAACGTTTTAGATGACACGTTGGACTTGGACGATCCAGGTCAACTGCAAGATACCAACCACACCATTGAAGAGACACTACCTGAACGCTATAACAGGAATACACTTCCCATAGTTAATTACATCACTGCTTATATAATACTCGAAAGTGATTCAGTTGTAGGAGTATCGAAGTCAAGGTCTACAATACTTTTTGAATTCCTAGATATGAGGTTCAACAGTTTGAAAAAGTTGCTAGATCAAGCATCAGAGAATGAAGAAAATGTTAACTTTTTCCAAATTTTCAAATTTCTCGAAGTTACTTTTGGATACGTTGTCAATTATTTTGAAAATGAGGAAGTCAAGAATGTTTTGATGAGAACATTAATCTCAGCCACCTCAACCTGGGACTTGAACAAGCTCCTAGGTTTCTCTAATTGGTTCAAAGATGAAACAGTTCGGTTCAATTCTGATTTATTCACAGTCAAATTGAACCCTTCAACTTTGGCAGATTTGAAAAACTACCAAGAAAAGTTTTTGACTTTGATTTCAGAATTTTTTGAAGATTTGGTTAATCACAATGATCAACAAATACTGGCGATAAATATTATATCACATTTTGGTGATCTTGTAGCTTCTTTGAGAAAATTGGAAATATTATGCGTTGAGAATGGGTTTAAATCTCAAGTTATTAAACTAGCTTCCAATTCCGTTGATAGCCACCCTCTTTCCAAAGCTTTAGAATTCGTGGTAGGTAAAATCCAAGAGTCTTTCAATGTTCATCTTGAAAGGCTTACCCAAACCTCAGGAATTTTTCACTTTTTAAAAGATACTTTGAATTTTGAAAATGAAAGCGCAAGTTTGAGTCTTTTTTCAACCGAGTTTGTGGATATGATCAATGAAGATTTGAGCACGTACTTTGATTTGGTCACCCAGGCTTCTTTAGATGCTTCATTATCGTTTGAGAACGAAGACAAAGACATAACCAAGAAAATCAATAAATGGTTTCAAGATATGTGGAGCTATAACAATTTGTTAGACGTAGATGCAGAACATATCAGCGAGAACTCCACGCTAAGTTTGTATGCCTTGGTTAAGTACTTACTGAAGGCGACAGAAGAAGGTGTTTCGAAGGACGCCCAATGGGGAAAGTTCTCAAAGAACCTTATTGTTGAAGAATTCTCAGAGTTGAGACAGTCTTTGATAAAAGAGAAACTTTGGGTGAGTATAAACGAGTTCATTAGCCAAATGAAACAGTTGCAAGAGGAAGTTTCCAGTAACAAAGACGTTTTAAAGCTATACACCGTTGTAAAAGCTTTCATTGCTTTGAGACAAAATTTGCAACATGTTCCAGAGTCAAATGAGTCAGTTGCTTCAGTTGAAACTCAACTTTTGCAAGGTTATAAGTTTATTGTAAACACTGTTCCGGAGATAGAACAATCCAGCGTCAGTTTCTATGATCAATTTGAGGCTGTGGTTCAATCCATAGTGAACAATACAACAGAAGAATCACTTCCAAATACGCCTCCATTAAAATTAACCACATTGATGTATCATTTTGCAACTACGCTTTTGAACCCTAAGAATCATGATGGGTTTTCGCATATGAGCGAATACAAGAATGGGATAATATTTCAAAGTGATGAGAGCAATTTGTTTACTACAGAGAAGAACTTGTGGGTAAAAGGTTTGATTGACACTAAGATTTATGAGTCACTTGATAGCTCCAGGAAGTTTGACAAGCAGACAGTTTTTTCATTGTACGCAGCTATAGTCTTTCTTTCATGTTTTACTAGCCAAGATCTTGAAGTAGTTGTTGAAACTGAAAGGATGAAGAGCTTTAGCGAGGAAGAGATAAGCGAAATAGATTTCAAGGAGATCAACAAGAATATTATTGATTTCTATAAGGGATGCCGTAACACGTACTACCCATTGAATGTATGATCAAATATATGTATATTTCCAGCACTAATATAAATACACCTTGGAACCTGACTGGGTCAACTCCTTTACCGTTTTAATTGTTTCAGGAATATCCCAAATGTTTTGGCCCTTTTGGTCCAAGTATGAATTGTCGAGTAAAATGATCTTAATCTCTTTTGGATCCAAAGGTTTTTCCTCGTTCAGTAATACTTTGGCTAATCTTCCTGGGGTACAACACAATACCCTTGAATTTGTAGTTTTAAGTAATTTCAAATCAACGTCAATTTTGTTCTTATTTATAAGCTTTAAAGATGACCCATCTAAATCTCTGGAAGCACGGTGAACGTCACATGCTCTAATGGCAGACATTGAAATCACAGCTATGAATTTTCTTTCCTCATCATTACTTTCTTTGTCCTGCTTCTTATTCTTTTTGCTTTTTTTACTGGGTAACATGTTTTTGAATCTAGTGTTGATAAACTTGGCAAGACCATCAAGGTTTCTTTTACCTTCCAAATCAGAAGTTGATCGTATATCCGTTTTCGATAAGTACAAATCAGCCAATTCCAAGCTGGAAAGCTTTTTGTTCTTCTTAGCCACAATTTGATTGATAAAATCAGCAATAAGTTCAGGAGAACTTTCTTCAGAAATCTTTTTCTTCTGCTCCAAATCGAATTCCATTTTCACTTTCTTCTTTTCTTTGAATTTGGATTCATCAGTCTTTCTTTTTTTACTAGGTTTAACTTGAGGTTCCGGCTCTTTTGGTTCAGGAACTTTTGTTTCGTCATCGGAAAAATCCTCAAACTCATTAGAATCTCCTGTTTCTACTTCTACTTCGTTCTCACTGTCACTAAGTTGAACTTCGTATTCAAGACCGTCGTCGAGATCATCGCCTGCTATGTTAGACATTTTGAGATGAGATGAGATTAAGATTGGAGATGCGCACTGAAATATTCATGCTACGGTTCATAGGAAAAGAAGCTCCACTGCTCTGGCAGTTTTCAGGGCTAAGGAATCGACTTTCCAAGCGAAGTATTATAATGGACGCTGGGATTAAAGATAAGCTAGAAACCGCTCCATTCCACCCCGTTGTAGTAGTTGGAGGTGGGCATGCTGGATGTGAGGCAGCTACTGGGTCTGCTAGATCTGGAACCCCCACAACATTGATAACGCCTTACATAGACAAAATAGGAACAGCCTCGTGTAACCCGTCAATGGGTGGAGTAGGGAAAGGAACTTTGTTACGAGAAGTTGACGCTCTTGATGGAGTATCTTCAAGAATCACCGACAAAGCTGGAATACACTTTAAAATTCTTAATGCTTCTAAAGGAGCAGCAGTCCATGGTCCTAGAGCCCAAATCGATAGAAAAATATATTTAGAGGAAATGCAACGGGAGATTTTGAACTATAAAAACCTTCATATTGTGGAAGCTCAAGTGGAAGATATAATTATAGGGCCTACCACAGAGATAGAGTCCCACAGATCACCAGGAGAAGTTAGAGGGATAATACTTTCCGATGGAACAGTTTTCAAATGTGAAAAAGTAGTTATTACAACAGGAACATTCCTTGGGGCTGAAATTCATATAGGTTTGAAAGCATTCCCCTCGGGGAGAATGGGAGAAGATGCTACTTTTGGATTATCCAAAACATTAAAACTGGCAGGATTTCGGTTAGGAAGATTGAAAACAGGTACACCTCCTAGATTATCTTCTAAAACAATCAACTATAAAGGCTTACAAGTGCAACCATCCGACTATCCTCCTCAACCAATGTCCTATGCCAATGAAAAAGTGGCTCTTGAAGATCGTCTTGTAGAATGCCATATGACCTACACTACTCCGGAGTTTCACAAATTAATAGCTGACAATCTTGATAAATCCATTCATATAAGGGAGACCGTGAAGGGACCTCGATACTGTCCTTCAATCGAATCTAAAATCATTAAGTTTCCCCAGAAATCGTCCCATTTGATTTGGTTGGAGCCAGAAGGGCTTGACACAGACTTGGTTTATCCCAATGGTATTTCTTGTACCATGCCTGAAGAAATCCAAGATCAAATGGTCAAGATGATTCCTGGATGCGAGAACGTTACCATGTTGCAACCAGGGTACGGTGTTGAATATGACTATGTTGATCCAAGAGAGTTAGACATGACCTTAGAAACCAAGTTGATCGATGGACTTTATTTGGCAGGGCAAATCAACGGGACCACAGGGTACGAAGAAGCAGCATCTCAAGGGTGTCTTGCTGGAATCAATGCCGGACTTTCATTCCAGAAGAAGCCTCCGTTGAAACTTTATAGATCTGATGGATACCTTGGAGTATTGGTGGATGATTTAATTACCAAAGGTGTGGAAGAGCCATACCGTATGTTCACTTCAAGGTCAGAGTTTAGAATTTCCATAAGATCTGATAATGCCGATATGAGATTGACTGAAAAAGGGTACCAGGCTGGTGTAGTGGGAGAAGAACGGTACGCCAAATTCAAACAAGAGATGAACCAGTACAGTTCCATCAGAAACCATTTACAATCACTTGTTCTTTCTGGTAACAGATGGGCGCCTGCTTTGAGTGGACATATTTCTGATGTTAGTAAGAACAGTGTAGTGGACGGATGGAAACTATTGTCATACAAAGGTGTTGGTTTGGAAGATCTTTTACCTCATATGGATAAATTTTGTGCTGATGGGAACATTCCTGAGTTTTATCATTCCATCAACACGCGGTTACACCATAGAATCAATGTGGAAAGTACTTATGCTCCTTGGATGAAAAAAGAAGAGGCTCATTTAAGGGCATACGAAGCAGACGAGAACTTATTGCTCCCTGTAAATTATAATTATACCAACGAAGGGAACTTGAAGATTTCTTATGAGGTTTGCCATCTTCTTAACACTATTCAACCAGAGACCATTGGGCAAGCTAGAAGGATTCAAGGAGTTACACCACCAGCTATATTTGAATTGTACAAGTTAGTTAAAGGGAACCAACAAGCGTTGGCCGCTGAGAGATAAACAATAGATACCTGTAAATATTAAATCTAGTTTAAATCTACTAACCTTTGAATTTAAAGGTTTTCTAAATATACTCATCACTGTAGTCTTCTTCCAACTCCTCCGACTCAAATTCAGAAGTTTCCATTTTGGTGGAAATGTTTTTAAGATTGTTCTGCAACTCCATCAATTGTTCAAGAGGTAAATGGTCTCTTGCCAACAACGAATACTGTACAACATTGCTTCCCCTTGAACCATCCAGGTTGGGAAACTTTAATCTATTCAAGTAAAGTAGAACATCCTTAAGTCCTATTTTCTTCAGAGACCTATGTCCAGCATAAGCTTGAAGGGTGGATATGAGGTTGGACAAGAAGAGATCTGATTGTTCTTGAATAAACCGATATCCGTCAGGGTTAACTTTTATTCTCTTACTTGGTTTTTCGTCATTGTCAGGGTTAATTTGAGAATGGTTGAAAATATCAACAAGATTTTTAACCATTTTAAGGGGGATTGTATCTTGGGTTTGGGAACGAGTTCTTTTTATACTTGGAATTCTGTTTGGTATGGTTGTATGGGATATCAGAGCAAGCTGGGGATCAATCACAGAAGGAAGTTCTGTGTCAAGAAGGAATTCCTCGATGTTTTCATTATCATTATTTTGCTCATTTAAATCTTCGTTTAAATTATTCAAGTCTTCATTATTCAAGTCTTCATTTAAATTATTGAAGTCTTCATTGTTCAAGTCTTCACTCAAGTTGTTCAAATTGTTGTCTTGATTCAAGCTATCTTCCAAATTCCGATTCAGGTCAAAATTCAAATCATCATTTAAATCATTATTTTTCAAAACTTGATCGTCTACTTCTTCTTCTTGTCCATCCTCTTCAGCTTCCTCTCCAACACCGTCAATTCCTTGAGATTGATCTCCCTTGCTATTTCCCTGAGCAGCCAAAATCCTCTCCAAATATGAAATTCCTTTTGCACTTGGAAGTATTTCATCTTTAATATTAGAAAGCTTATCCAAAAATGGATTAGCTTTAGGAGACTCCATTAAGGCATCAGTGTCGCTAGGAATATGAAGACTTTCATTGGCTCTGATCTCCTGAGCTTCCTCCTCTTCCTCTTCAACCTCAACCTTGGGAATAGTCTGGATCTCTCGTTCTTTCTCGTCAATGACTACTTTACATAAATATCGAAGATAATGCACAGTTACCGGACCCGAATATTCAGGGTTAAAAATAGTGGCACCGTTGTTTTCTACCACAATTGAGGATCTTCGCCTATTTGTTTCTAGAGGGCTTCCACTATTTGTTTGTGGTAACAGTGACCGTTGACTACGGAAAATGGACTGTGGAGTAATAGAAAGTCTGGCAGATCTTCTACGCAGCGTGCTGGATCTTCTGGAAGGAGTTCGAGTTCGACGAGACAGTCCTGGGGTGGAATTACCCAGTCGTATTGCTTGGTCAACAACTCTTTTGACAGCAACCAATTCTGGTTGAGGTAAATGAATGGACTGTATAGGCTGCGAATAGTTAGCAGCCGACCCATCAACTTTTGAAATATTTCGAAGTGGCGTGGACGGCTCCGTTCGTATTAATCCGGGCCCTCCTTTATTCAATATGTTCAAGTTCTGGGCCCCTTCCCTCTCAATGGGCTCTCTTAGCGGGTTATCATTGTCCTTTGGTTGATCCATTGCAAAATAAACATTAAAGTTTTCGCGAAGTGCAACTTTTCAGCTTGGTGATGTCTTCTCCAAATTTAGATGGCAGCTTGTTGACAGCGTTTGTGTCGGGAACCACAACTGCTGGGGTTGTAGGAACACTTACATACCCGCTAGATTTTATTAAAACACAAAACCAATTGAACAACACCAAGGCCATGAAGAAATTCAATATCCCTTCCAATGCTCCTAGCTCTATTGCTCAATTGTTTAAAGGGGGTAGTGCTTTGGTGTTGGGAAACATGATGAAGAACTCTGCCAGGATATTTCTGTACCACTGGCTGTCAAATTTTATGGCCTTAGAAGTTCAAGATGCTAAGGGGAATAAGGTGAAGAAATCAACCGCCCCTAGAATAGTGATAGCAGGTATCATGAGTGCGGCCCTAGAAACTCTCTGGATCATACCGTTTGAAAACATTAAAATCAACATGATCCAAAACATGTTACTTCACAACGACGTTAAAAACACTAAAGCTGCTGGTATGAATATTGATGTTACTGGTTACTCAATGCCCGATAAGCACCACAAGCCTTTACAAAATATTTTCAACAAGCAGTACATTTCACCGCACAGTTACTTCACGTCAGAAATCCTAGCTCAGTACAAAGGTGGCAAGTACTCGAAGTTTTCCCCTTCCACCCATTTGGTGAAAAATACCAAGAGAGATCAAATCAAGCACAAATATAATCAAAGGGCTCCTTTAACGTTTTTGGCAACCATTCGAGAAATTTACACTGTCAAGGGAATTCAAGGGTTTACGTATGGTTCATGTATAACTTTCGCTAGACAAGCGGCTACATCTACCATCTGGCTTTCCAGTTACAATTGGACAAGGCAAGTGTTTTTACCCCACAATAAAAGTCATGATGGATGGTTTGGTGAGAGTTATACTATTATACAACTGGTGAGTATACAAGTGTTAGCCACTGCAGCTGTCATCTTGACCACCCAACCTTTAGATGTGATGAAGTCTCATTTGCAACTGAAAAACTCTCATACTGCCTATAAGGACTCTTTGAGTACAGCTTATAGACTTGTGTTAGAGCAAGGTTTTAGATCTTTGTATAGGGGAGCCTTACCTAGAAGTATCAAGGTCTTAGTTAGTGGAGGATTAAGTGCCAATTTCTATGCTTATTTTGAGAAACTTCTTAATGCTGCTAACCACAAGACTGTTTTTAGTAATGAGAACATGTAAATATACGTTAAATTTTATTTATTAGTCAATTATTAATCTTCAAGATACACCGGTATCAATACCTCTCCACTTTTATGTACAACTCCATTAAATTTTTTAGCCAAGAGTCCTCCTGAGGTACTGGGCTGACTAAATGCAAGTTCCTTATTGTTTAATTTTATTCCGTAAACACTATTCTCCAATACTACCTCAAGAAGCTTATAGGCAATATTCATCCTTCTCCAGTTAGGTGCGACCCATATCCTTGAAACACCAAGTTTTATATTCTTATTTATTTGGTTCGGCACTATCATTTGATTTCTCGCCATCATCCATCGGCATTGAGTCTCATCATGAATAGGTTCTGTGGTACAGATACCCACTATCCTATTGTTAATAATGGCCAAATAAGGCTTGGGTTCAATATTGCTTCCCCGAGATTTCCATTCATCAGAACCATCCAGAGCATTTAGCTCACTGTTAACAATCTCTAACACTTCACTTACACGTCGTATTTGACTTTCAATTTGTTTGTCAATGGTTACTATTTTAACCTGTACGCGTTCTGATTTCTTACCATGATTTTGATCTTGTTTCTGAAGGGTAAATTCCCCAAGAAGGACCCCCAAAATCCCCCAAGGCAAACCGTTCATAAAAGAGGAATGATATTTATCGTGTTGCTGAACTTCTTTTTTGATGTAGAGGTAATATGTCATACCACAGATTTTGCAAGTCTTTTGATTCAAGTTGGGAGCTATTACACCTTGGGTTTTTTTGGAAACTTTTACCTCTTTTGAGGGAAAAATTGACAGTCTTCCCCTAGTCTTACCTTCCATGGTCTTCCCTTGTACAGACAACCTCCCGCGTAGCCTCTTCCCCATCTTTATTTCATTTCCCATAGAAATCAAATGCGACCTCTAGAATGCGATCTCCAGACTTCTCCAGAAAATCTCAAATTTGTCAAAACTGAAAAAATGTCCCAGTACGCCAATTTACTCCCAGTTAACGGGAAATGGAAGCAACAAATCACCGACTATCTTAGTGAGGATGTCCCCTCTTTTGACTTTGGTGGTTTTGTTGTTGGAAACAAACAAGAGACCGGAACCTTGTTGATGAAACAAAGTGGTGTCATTTCTGGTATTCCATTCGCAGCCGAGGTTTACAGACAATGTGAGCTAGATGTTGAGTGGCATTACACGGAGGGTACTTTCGTTAGTCCTGATGAATTAGCCAAACACAATGGTAAGTTAGTGGTAGCCACTGTCAAGGGACCCGCCAACCAAATCCTTTTGGCCGAAAGAACCAGTTTGAATTTATTAGCTAGATCTTCAGGTATTGCTACAAAGTCACGGATAACCAAGAAGTTAGCTGATGAAGCTGGGTACACTGGTATAATTGCCGGAACCAGAAAAACTACCCCTGGTTTAAGAACATTGGAAAAATATTCCATGTTAGTTGGTGGTGTTGATACTCATAGGTTCGATTTAAGTTCAATGGTTATGTTGAAAGATAACCATATAACTTCAACTGGAAGTATTACCAAAGCTGTTCAAGCCGCCAGATCTGTTTGTGGATTTGCCGTTAAGATTGAACTTGAAGTTAGTAATGAAGAGGATGCTCGTGAAGCCATTGATGCTGGTGCGGACGTTATTATGTTAGATAATTTTACAGGTCCAGATTTACAAATAGCCGCTCAGAGCTTGAAGAAAACTTACCACGGTAAAAACAAATCCTTTTTGTTGGAATGTTCAGGAGGTTTGACTTTGGATAATTTAAGTTCTTATTTGTGTAATGATATTGATATTTATTCAACTTCATCTATACACCAAGGAACCGGAATTATTGATTTTTCCTTGAAACTCGTTCCCAATAACTAGTTGTTCTGATAAATAGCTGTTCCATTAAATAGCCGTGCTCATCTTATATACGAAGTACTTTTCAATTCCAAACTTTGAAACCCTGTGTTGAATCCTACTACATTAATGGCATTATTTAAATATTTCGCAACATCTTTATCTATAGGCGAATCCTCTTCTATCTGTGTTTCTTCTTCTGCTTCCAATTGATCTTTAAACTTAATCAGCTGGTTACTATTCATCAGAAACCCTGACGAACTAATAGCACTGGTTAAACTTAAATCTTTCAAAATCTCTTCATTAGTCAAATAATGATTACCGGCACTCAAATGATGATTACTATTTATAAAAGATCTCTTACCAAAACACTTCAAGGCTCTAATATGAGTATCTTTACCATCCTGATGGTTGGCCAAGATTATTAACTTGACCATAAAACACTTTAAAACCCCGTCATTACGAATCCCGTTGAAAATGATGTGGGACCAGCCCACAGGCTTATTGAAATTCACCGTACAAACCTCACTTAAATCCCACCCATCGGAACTACCGGCCATGATTCTTATTTTGGAAGGGGTGTATGATTCGTCCAAATTGTAATTGGTAAAAAGGGAAATTCTTTCAAGCGACACTTTTTTGGAAAACTGGATAGTAATCGCGTGAGGGTTTATAAGTTGATTATTAGTTATTACACCTCCATTAGTATTAGAATTAGCATTGTTGGACCCGTTACTGCCATCAGACTGCCAGTAGGAATCAGGGGAGTCGTCCCGCAACTGAGCCAACCCAAAACTCTGTTTATTTGAAGATAATTTCCAGTTGGCTAATGGTGATAAATCCAAAAGCTTTAAAGACTCTAGTTCTTCTAAACCTTTGGAATAATAAACCCGTTGTATTTGTTCCATGGTTGGTTGGTCATTGCCAATGTCAGATCTGGCAGAATCATCAATATCTTCTCCTCCATTTTCTCTCCCACTGGTATTAAACTCCTCCTCGTCTTCTAAAAACGCTTGTTGTTGACGATCTGATACGTTTGAAGATGTAATGGAATCGATCAATTCTTCTTGGGAAATGATGCCTTGGGTCTGGAGCTGATGCAGTGTGCTTCTACGAGAGATATCTGATGAAAACAGAGGACCGGTGGTGTCCCTGGGCTCGTCTCTCCAGCTCATTTAAATATAGATCAAAATACGATCAAAAATATACAATCACAAGTGCGAATATTCATTTATGATACAAGAACTCTATAAACGGCTAAGCTACGAGAGGACGAGATTCTGTCTCGTCAGCTATCTCTGTTTCGTCAGCAGTGGCATCAGCGGTAGCATCAGCAGAGTCATTTTTGATGGTTTCGTCAGCTTCTTCAGGCTTAGTGTCTTCAGGCTTAGCGTCTTCAGTCTTAGCGTCTTTTGAGTCTGATTTGTCCGATTCAGTTTCTGGTTTAGTTTCTGGTTCTTTAACTTCAACTTCCTCCTCCTTGGTTTCAGCTTCCTTGGTCTTTGGCTTTTCATCGTCAATGATAGTTTCCTTAGGTAAATTCACTTTACTAGTACTATCAACATTTATCAAAGGGCTTGAAACCGCAGGTAAATCAGTGGTAGAAGCAGCAGCTGACCTTGAAGGGCTTGGGTTTTTACTATTGGCATTAGAGGATCTCTTGGGGGCCAAATTTTGAGGTACAAAAGAAGTCAAAAACTTATCCACATTAGTAATTCCATACTTCTTTAAAGTTCTTCTCTTTAAAACTTCAAGATAAGTAAGAGGCACACCAACTTTTCCGAATTCTTTCTCTTTATCCAAAAATGCTAATTCACCCTTTCCTTCATCTTCATCCCCAATAATGTAATCATCATCATTTCTAGAAGAATCCAAATATCCATATGAAGTATCAGCCTCAGTCTGATCAATTTGGAAATTTCCATTTTCCAAATCGGTGATAAAATTATAGAAAAATTCTTGTAAACCGGAAGCTACCACTAATTTGGTATCATAATCTCTACCAAAAATGATTATTTGACCCCATTGACCACTAGGACCAGGAGCAACATCAAGGGCAATTTGATTTCCAAAATAATCTCTACATATTGGGATCCACCCTCTATGTGAATAATAAGGTTGGATGGAATTTGGAGGTATAGATCTTTGATTAGCCACAAATGTGTTATTTATTTTCAACTGGCTTAATTTCTTTTGTGCACCTTCAACGGATGATTCTGCGTGAGTAGGAATTTGAAGAGGAGCGCTTTCATCATCAGGAATTGGAGGCAAATCTTTCTTTTGTTTTTGTACCAAATATTGCTGTTTTTCTAACCTTTCAGCGACTCTTAACCAAATGGCATGCTCTTCCACAATGGCTTCCAAATCCAAGAAAACCAATCCCATGAATAAACCAGTAGGTTTTCCTCCTCTGAACTGTCCATCATGTCTTTTGTAAAACTGTCTGAATTCATTAGGCAAAGCGCCACATCCCAAATCATTTTCAAATTCATTTAAATCAGCGGTGGTAACTCCATCGTTAATATTGTCAGATAATTCAGGGTACTCTTCGTCCAACCATCCTTCTAATCGGTCCCACAAGGAGTCCAAAGATGGTAAAGGAGGTTGACCGTTTCTACCAAAGTTTTGCAACTGGAGGTCGGAACCATTCAAATTGGTGTTGGATGATCTTAAACCGGGTCTATAGTTAATAAATACTGAGTTCTTATTGTTAGGGTCTTCGTTTAAAGCTTGAGAAGATTCATTGTTCAACTCGTTGAGTCTTGTGTTGGACGAATTACCAACCCCACTGGAACTGTTATTAATAACAGAATTCCTATAGGGAGATTCATAGGACGCGTAATGGTCTTCGGTTGTTATGGAATGAACAAAAGATTTGATATTGTCAAGAAATCCCATGGTGTTTCTATTGATGGATTTTATGGGTTTGTGCAACTAGATCAATAAAAGGTATAGTTTTGGTGTTTATTGTGGTGTTTGTTGTGTTAAGTAAGGTTACGTGATGTGAGTTTCAACAACAGTGCGATGGAAAAATGAGCAAACATTACACAAAAGCAACCGAGAGTTGAGGCTATACGCCAAGGCCGGGTTTATTTAGGGTTTGCTAGAGAGGGAAACTTTGCGCTGGCAGGGAGAAGGTATTTAAGGGGAAGAGTTATGTGAACACTGGAGAGGAAAGGTAACAGTCCCCCAAACTACGTATACTCTTTCAATTGAAACTCTGTGGAATTCTGTGAAATTATGTATCTATTTACTATGGAACCGTTGGTTTTCCTTTAAATAAGTTCCAATTGTTTTACCAAAGTATTCAAATAAAACATGTTGATGGTTTTCAAAATCTAGTGATGTTACTACATCTGCCAAATTAATAAGCTCATAATTCATCTCTTCCGATATCTTGGAATCTTGTTTATAATGTCCACTATTTAATACCTTAGATCTTAACCAATGAGCAATAGTAGGTACTCTTCCTGAAGCTCTCTTAGAAATAAGTAATAAATAGTTTTGAATTCTAAGTAATTTAGCGGCTAAAGTGGCATTTTCACAATGGCCCGAGTTCTTAGGCACTAAATCAGTAGCAATCAATTTAACTATCATTCTGATTAATCCGGGGAATTTGTCATTCCCATTAATAATCTCATTGATGGAATAAGTACAGGCATCATTGTAACAGATTTGGTCTTCATTTATGCATGCTGCATCACCATCAACAGTTTCTCGGTGAACTGGCATTTGGGTGTATCCATTAGCATAGCCTTCAAAATCATTTCCTTCATTACAGAATCTGTCAAACCATGATAAATCGTACCCTACGAACTCGTTGGCATCAATGTCCCATTTATCAATACTACGGAACCAAAACTTGTCCTGTAAAACCGAGTCCACTTTGTGGGCGGTGTTCATATTATCATCGATTTTCAGGATAGGAATGTAAAAATTAGGTTGGAATTTCAAAATGGCTTTGGAAAGTAAAATGATAAACGAAGTATAGGCAGCATTTTCGAAATCAGTCAATTGAATCTCAGTGGGTCTAAACTCAACTCTCCAACCTGGTTTTTGAGCCAATTCTTCTGGAGTTATACTTTTTGGATATAAAGAAGGAGGTTTGAATCTTAAAGTTTGCCAGTTTGTGGACTGTAAGTTTTCAAAATGATCATTATCAATCTCATTATCTTGTTCAACTCTTTCACTAAAAATAACCAAAGGGTCTCTAATAAATAAATGTGCAAAATGTTTAGCCATAATTGGATCCATTCCGGTTTTGGTAAGTTTACAAAACACTTTTTCATTGATGGGGGAGTAGATGTCATTATAAACTTCATCTATCTTTTCATTGTTAGATAAATAGTTATCAATGGAAGCATATCTTGATTTGGGGATTTTCTGTATTGGCTTCCCATCTTTGGTTTGCATGGTAGTATCACCAAACTGGTTAACCACTTTATCCCCGTTCACACCTTTACTTCCTCCCAAACTTTTGAAATGTTTTTTCAAATCTTCTTCGACATCCAACCCTCCAAAATAGTCATACTTAGGGTATGGATCAATGTCTTTTTCAACAAAAGTTCTATCATCAACAGCTCCACTAATAACATTCCATCTAACATCTTGGTTAACTAAAAACCCCTTGAAAATTGGAGCTGCGGCACTCAAACTAAGTAAAATAGGAGTTATAGGTGCTAAACTATCGTACAAATACTTTGCTTGATCGATATTTTTAGCTTGCATGGTCATTTGTAAACAAGAACTTCCCATACCAAATCCCATGGAATCCATATAAACATGTCCAGGAATGGACGCATGTTTATACTCTTGATCTGATTCAAACAATTCTCTATCAGGAATACTATCATCAAGAAGCTTGGTGTTTTCATCAGGATAAAGTGGCAAGTTAATGGCCACTTTGCATCCTCTTCTTTTCCTTATGTTGGCAGTCAAAGTGGGGAATCTAGCATGTCTATTAATGATTTCATCAGGCAAAAAAAGCGATTGCGATGCGGGCCCAATGGGTTTGGCTTCTGGACTGGTAAAGTTAGGGCATCCCATGATTGGGAAAGATGTCAACGTCAATGGTTTGATGTTTTCTGGTAATAAAGATTGACTTATATCTCTCCTTTTAATCATGTTGCCTTCAACGTGCACATAGTCAAACAAATGGTCTCCATCAAAGGGATTTAAAGGCGTAGCTTCAATCATGTATCTTCCGTATTCAGGATGGAAAGAAACATTGTTATCAATGGTTTTCTGATACTCGGCAGAACCTTCCAAATTCAAATCTTCTAAAATATGATCTTTATCTATAGCCAATTTAGCTTTTTTCCGGCTCTCATCTATTTCTACCAACATGTATTCAACCTCATCCCCCCACAAAAACTTACCGTTATCTCTCAGCTGGTGCTGCTTGAAGATGTTGATGAGCTGGTTGATCCCATTTTCTCTCACATGATTGTTGTATTTTTTGGACTCATGCCAATCTAACGGTGTTCCACGAGATAAGAGTCCCATAGTGAAAACTGAGCAATTACGGTGTTACAATCGAACCCCAAAGCTCAAAACTGGAACAAATATGACCTGGGCTATGTCTGCTTCTACAAACACCTTAACACCAAAAGTTCAAATCTGGGGTGGTCAAATATTGGACTTCTATGCAAAAGAAGTTTTTTCTTGATGAGATTTTGAGACCGAAATTAAGAAAAACGGTTTTAATGAGGATGTCTCAGTTTAAATCTCAACGGACTGAGTGTCGTGATTGTATAAATCGGGTAACTATTTGAGACCACAGATTACACACAGTCTTGGAGTTTCTTTTAAACAGTTTCTTTTCCCTGTTTATTTTCTGGTTTAATACCGTTATACCCGTATTCTTACCGGTTTTGTCTGTCAAATGAGCCACACAATTTCAGAGAAATTTAACACTAGTAGATTCACTCTTTAGGGTACAGTCTTCTGATTGTAGCTAAATATACTTGGGAAAAGACTACTTTTAAACCTTTGGAAAGATTAAACTTCCAGTTTACCCTGCTCTACGCCCTGCCAATGCTTACTAATAATTATGTTTAAAGAATTTCACGTGACGTGCATATCCCGATTAGGCAATGCGATACCGGTAGAAATTACTTACTAACGTTCACTTACATTTATCTAATATATACCTTTAACATTGTTAACAACACAACCAGCTTCATCTTCCTTCTTGTTCACCAACTTACCAATTTCAATTGGTTCTTCTCCTTGTTCGACCAAGACTTTCTTGGTTTCTTCTACCTTATCGCTTTCGACGATTAAGATCATACCAATACCCATGTTTAATGTCTTCAAAATGTCGTCATAAGGAATGTCTCCTATCTTACCAAACCATTTGAATATTTCTGGAACATCCCAGGTGTTCATATCTATTTGGGCTTGTAAGTGTTTAGGTAAACATCTTGGGACATTTTCAACCAATCCACCACCAGTAATGTTGGCTAACCCTAATACTAAATCTTTTTGGATAACCTTCAACAATGGCTTAACGTAAATTTTAGTAGGCACCAAAATCTCTTCCCCAATGGTTTTACCAGATGTGGAAAATGGAGCAGGAGACTTATAGTCGTAGGTCTTGGAAGTCTCGATCAAATGTCTTACCAAACTATAACCGTTGGAATGAATACCGTTGGATTTCAATCCAATGACAACATTACCTTCAGCCATAGCATCAACATTAGGTAATATTTTGTTCTTGCTCACAGCACCGACAGCAGTACCATTAGTGTCATAATGTCCTGGAGCATACATACCGGGCATTTCACTGGTTTCTCCTCCTACTAAAGCACAACCAGCTTGAATACACCCATCAGCTACACCAGAAACAAAATCAGCAGCAACTTTAACATCCAATTTGGCAGTCGCAAAATAATCCAAGAACATCAAAGGTTCGGCTCCTTGCACAATCAAATCGTTAACATTCATAGCCACCAAATCAATACCAACAGTATTATGGATATCCATGATTTGGGCAACTCTCAATTTGGTTCCTACACCGTCGGTGGCTCCAACTAATAAAGTTTCGTCAGTTTTGTAACCAGCTTTACTTAAATCGAATAAACCTCCAAACCCACCGATATCGGAATCGGCTCCTGCTCTGGCGGTGGATTTTACTTTAGCTTTGATGGTTTCAACCAATAAGTTTCCGTTATCAACAGAAACACCAGCTTCGGAATAAGTGACACCAGTTTTGGTCTTTTCAGCATCTCTGAAAGCTCTGTGAGCAATATCTTTACGGCTATATTTACCTTTGAATCTAACAAGGTCAACCCCGACGTATGCTTTATCAACAGATTCTCTTAAGGATCCAGCAATAGCAGTGGCAGCAATCACTCTTCCTCCACTGGTTACAAGCTTACCATCTTTGGTGCTGGTACCGGCGTGGAAAATGAAGGTGTTTTCTGGGGTGGAATCAACGGTGATTTCATCGCCCTTGTTATAGGATTCTGGGTATCCACCAGCAGACATAACTACGGTGGTGGAAAACATATTAGGTTTGACTTCGATTTTAACAGAGTCTAATCTGTGTTGAGCACAAGCAAGCATGACTTGAGCCAAATCAGTGTCGTCAGTTAATAAAGGTAAAACGGTTTGAGTTTCTGGATCACCAAATCTAACATTATATTCCAAGACCTTTGGCTCTTTGGTTGGTGATAACATAATACCAGTGAAAAGAACACCACACATAGGATATCCATCTCTTCTCATACCATCAATGGTTGGTTTTAAAATTTCGGTGTTGATTCTTTCTAAGATTTCTGGGGTAGCGATTGGAGCTGGAGCATAAGCACCCATACCTCCAGTGTTTAATCCAGAATCACCATCACCAATTCTCTTGTGGTCTTGAGCAGCTGGTAAGTTAAAGAACAGGTATCCGTCGGTGATGGTCAAAATTGACAACTCATCACCTTCCAAATACTCTTCAATAACAATTTCATCACCAGCAGCACCAAAATTTTTGTCCACCATGATTTCATTCAAACCTTTCAAAGCCTCTTCCTTGGTTTCTGGAATCAAGACACCTTTACCAGCAGCAATACCATCGGCTTTTAAGACAATTTTGTAGTCAATTTCTTCGATATGCTTTTTGGCTTCTTCTACAGAAGTGAAGTTCTTGAATCTAGCAGTAGGAATGTTGTGCTTGTCCATGAAAACTTTGGAGAAAGCTTTTGAACCTTCCATCAAAGCAGCCTTTTCTGAAGGTCCAAAAACAGGAATACCAATTTTGGTAAACACAGATGAAATTCCATCCACTAAAGGTTGTTCTGGACCAGGAATCACCAAGTTTATGGACTTTTGAATGGCAAAGTTAGCTAAATCTTGGAAGTGCTTGGGAGATCCACTCAATTCAGGAATATTGGTGACTTTTTCACCAAATTCAGTACCTCCATTTCCAGGGGCAACGTAAATATGGTTAACAGTGGTGGATTGGACTAATCTCCATACAATAGCATGTTCTCTACCACCATTACCTACGACAAGAATATTCAAAGACATATTTAATGGATAATTTTCAATGCGAAATTAATTTGACTCCATCTCATCGAAAAATGGGTTGGTGCACGGTGATAAGATTTGGGGTCCATTGAGGTTTAAGCCTATATAGCATACTATGCTTTAAGGCTATTTCTATTCTGCTAAGTTTATTGTCTATTTACATTATATAGCTACATCTCCTTCTCCTATCACACCTTCGAAATTATACTTGTCGTCACTAGGTAATTGAACTGGGGAACCAGTTTGATTTACAGGTGTATACAAATAGTATGACATTAAAGCACTCACCACGGCTCTTGTTTTGGCTTCATTTAAAGAAGATCCAACCCCTTCTCCTAGTTTTTCAGTTCCAACAAATGCTCCAGCCACATAGATAGCATGACTGGATAATCTACCTGTTTCAGCTAATAATCTGATTTGAACTGGTTCATTAAATTGTAATTTTTCACATAATCTTACAAGCTCTCTAGTTGGTTGACTGAACTGGAACATTTCTTCAAGAGGAATCTTACGGGACAAAATATGATCGTTAATGAATTTTTTCGTGGAAGATTCTCCACAATGAGTATATAATCCTCCAATAATGGATCTGACACCTGATGCAAAAGCTTCAGATTCTTTAGAAATGAATTGTTCTCCTCTTATGGTTCCAGCTTCAGCACTAGTTAATTCTATAACCCCCTGCTCTTCCACTCTATTTTTCTCTTGATCACTTAAAAATCTTAATTTTCCATATTTCAAAAATTCTGATTCTTGGGTTAAACTTTTCTGTAATTCGGAACTGGTGTCTACTTGGATTCCCCATGATTTACCGACTTCGTAGAGAGTATTAACCCCCATCAAAGAGTCCACAGCAGCATTATGAATGGTCATGGGTAATCTTGGATATCTAACCAATAAATGCTCTGAAACATAGTATGATAACAAAGTTTTCCCCAAAGTGTTTAACCCATAATTATTGGCCAACCCATCGAATTTCATTAAGTTTAACGCTTGGGACAATGTGGAAAATTGGTATTTGGAAGGTAAGTTTAATCTGGAATGCAAAGCTACTAATAATGGGGATTGTTGAGCTGTTGATTCTGGTAATCTATGTGTGAAAATTGTGTTTTTATAACTACCATAATCGGTTATGTCTTGATATTGGGTTTTTAATGATTTGTCTTGCTTGGATACATTATAGTACCTTAAGTTAGTAAGTACCCTACGAGAAGGTGAATTTACTAACACCCTTGTATTAAACATAACAAATCCAAGAGTACAAAGGTTTCTTGATGATGAATTTTTCAAATTTTTTTCGCTGTAGCTGATTATGTAAGAGATTATGTGAGGTGATGAAGAATGGAAAGAAGAAAAGAAAGGGATGGATAGATAGGGCAGTCAAAGGGACCGACCAGTGATTAAAACAGTGGAAACTTACAATTGACCAACAACAATTATTTTACAGTTGTCTTACAAAAGTTCTATAACAAGAGATAAATGACTAAAGATGTAGCTGGAGATCAATTTTTCAACACCACTTGATCCTGCACCACATGATTCTAGCAATTGGAATTCAACAAAACATTCACCAATCAACAAACAGTCTTAAATAGTCTTAAACATCCAAACCCCCAAGGCCATGTATACCTCTTTCTTTCTGTCCGTTCAAACGAAGCCAAAGTCGTCCCTATACCATTCTCACTGTCCAACCAGAATAAAACTATTGAAGATTTTAAATCAATACTAATATGAGTGGACACCATCATGCACCAAAGTTGAACATCTGGGCCATAGGAGCCATGTCATCTGTCCTTGTTATATATGTTGCTATCAAATCCCCATTAAAGTATAAATATGCCAAAGAAGACAGACTCAGTCCAAAGGCAGATTTGGCCTGGAGAAATGCATCTCAAAAATGGTTAGACAAGAGCCAATAGGCAGTCATATCCGTTACAATCACAGCACAACGATTTTCATAATAAAGAATATCAAATAAAGAATTTAAAGAGTTTCAGACATATTTCAAATTCTTGAAATTAAATATATTTCATTTATGTATATTAATACAAGTCCATTACCCTAGTTTTGTCATCTCTATAGATGTTGGTTGGTTTAACTTAAACCAATCGCTTTCAAGTTTGAAGAAACACCACATGAACCGTCTGAATATTTCCAAAATTTCAATCAAACAATATCCAAAGGAAAATGCATCGTAGCCAAATAAAAATAATCCCATTCTATTAATCAAGGGTAAGGATTCCGCATCTCTAATAATAAAGTACTTGAACACCCACAAATACCGTAAAATAAAGTCTATCAAAATGGCTATGAAATAAATTGAATGGTGATTGTAAATAAGACTTTCGTTATTCCTTAATAATGGTGTTTTCGTTTTGGAAAATAAAGAGTCAAATAATTTAAATCCCCAATCCATTTTAACGTCCCATACAAATGAAAACGTTGAACTTATCAATGATAATAAATACCACCATCCGTTCAATGTGTACAAAGACGTTAAATGTTCATCCTTATCGGCATCTTTTTCGTCATCATTAAATTCTTGTAAATTGAATTTGATGAGGAAATTAATAAATATAGGTCCCAAGCCACTAATATATTTCATCATATTAATGAAATGACTCTTCTGTCCTGTTAACACAAACTCGTTCCAACATTGACGTATACGTATAAATGAAGGCAAACACAAAGTTAAGAATTCCAAAATGTTGTTGTAATGAAGCTCATCTGATACAAAGTAATGCCAAATAAATATACCTATATCGTTTAAAACTTTGGAATAAGAAACAAGACTATCACTTATTAGAATGTCATTAGTTCTCATTTGCACACTGTTAATCTTCCCGGTTAAAATTCTCTTCATGGTGGTGAATATTCTTAGTTTTCCTATCGATTTAGTATCATCGTTTCTATGGAAAATCTTGTAACTTATGATCAACATTGTTACTAACGGTATCAAATGGTACACCAAATGCAAGGAATGTTCTTCGTTCATTCCATCTCCTTCAAATATAAGCTGGAATGCTTTGTAGACTGTAAAAGATACTATAGTGCTTATGGAGATCACTCTCAAATTAAACCAGATTCCTTTCAACAACAAATCATTTTCTTTTATATCTGCAGTGGATACAGTAGCCTGGTCTCCTACAGCGGGAGATTCACCTAGTTGAGGGTAATTATGAGCTGAATAGGACATGTTTATTAATTGAAGCACATTCATGTGGTTAATCTTGTAACACCCAAACACTATTAGATACCATAGTAAATGACCCAATTGGATAAGAAACAATATTCTATATGGTAAGGGGATTATTCTATCAAAAATGATTTGATCTAGTTCATTAGCAGTGCCCATTGCTGGCCTTAAATCATCAACAGTTTGGATTTGGACCGCGATGGAAAGAGCTCATACCACGCTAAATTGGTGATACACGCTGAGAGACTGAATTAGTTTATAGAGCAGGAGTGGTCCTTAAAGGATGAAAAAAAGCCGCCAACTCAGAGCAGCTAGAACAGCTGAATAAACAATTATTGACGGGAATAGACTAAAGAAAAAGAATGGTCATAATATAGCTTGGTAAAACTACAGTTCATACCAGCCCAATAGTCAACCATTTGATTATACAAAAATCTCCATCCATACAACCTTCATAGTTTATTCTTTATACTTCATTCTCTATTGCTTCAGGTGTGAAATTCACGGTATATTTTAATCAGGTATCATGATTAGCATGGAAACATCATTAGCAATAAAGAGAAGAGATTTCAATAATTTCTAATTTCTATTAGTTAGTAATTGTCGTCTTAATTTACTTGTTTATCAGAATTTTCAGTGTTTGGCTAATTAATCGAATCGGTCATAGTCCTGAAAAGGATCCTCCGTCTGGGGCGACAACGTGTCATCATAATAACAAGAATTGAATAAACATACTTTGTATATTGGTGAAGAATTTTGATAAATTTTTTCTCTTAAAAGTTAAGCGCAGAGGTTACCCGGAACAAGTGAAATAAACGTAAAGAATTTGGAGAAGAGACATTGGGGGTTTTGTGGCACAGAGTAATACTATACAAGCTACTGATAGTAATTTATAAAAACTACTTATGCACTATATACTCTACTTACTCTTTCTTTGCCTTGAACTTCTTAGCCTTCTGCTTTCTATTATTGTCTCTTCTTTCTGTCTTGGTCAAATACCTAAACTTCTTCTTTTTTATTCTTTCCTTTGGATCAGCTGCTTTTACGGTAACAGCATAGTTTTGAGCTCTTTTAACTGAATCGTTCAACACTTTGTCGGACTTATTCAAATCAACATTATTGGCTTTGGCTTTGGCTTGAAGACTGATATCTTCAATATTGGAAAACAATGGATTATCTATAGACTCCACCGTCACTGTTGTGTTATTGTCAATAATGGCCAGATCATCATTTTTAGGGAAAGAATCTTCAACATTGTACACTTCAGTGTGTTGTAGTATACCCTTGGGTGTAGAATCGTCTTCGTCGTCATCATCCTTTTCATTTCCACTGAACCCTGACCAATTATCATCGGATTCTTCTTCCCCATTTCCCAAAATAGCAATTTCTTTGACAGTTTCGTTAAACTTATCTAACTGTGTCTCTATGTCTTTCTTTCTTTCATCTCTGATCTTTTTCCTCTCTTCAATTCGAGCTAATCTCTCTTGTTCTTTATTAAACTCTTGAGCTTTCTTCTGTCTTTGTAATTTACGTTTGTGAAACCCCGTTAAATATTCTTTTCTGGAATCTTTATCAAATACCACTTCCTCAACACCATGCTTCTTATTTTGCTTTTGGATATATTTTTTCCCACCTGTTAAGAGTTCTCTATTGGTCCTCATGATGTCTCAAATTCTCACGCCCCAAAACGCGATGAGCATCGCCAAAAAATTAAGTTTGCTAATAAATTATTTTTAACTACCATAGTTTTTAAGACCGAAAAATAAAAACCACCACAACAGGTTTCACATAGTCTAGGAAGAATGGACAGTACAGAACACATCAAAAAGTTTTTAGACTCTTTGGATGGGTCAATAGACGAACTTCAGGGGAAGTTACAGCCCATAATAGCAAAGTCTTTAGAAGAAGTTATAGCACCCATAGAATCTCCAGTTGAAAAGATCGAGATATACAACAACTACTCCTACGTCTTACTTTCCATAATATATGCATATTTAAAATCTTCTGGTATTAATACCGAGAACCATCCCATAATGAAAGAACTTGATAGAGTTAAGCAGTATATGAAGAGGCACAAAGAGTTGACTCTTAAAGAAACTACTACAGACTCACAAGAAACTAAAGAATATTTACAAAGGACTTTGGGACAAAAGTCTGTTACTGAAAATACCATAAGCTCAACAGAGCCAGCCATAAGTGCCGGGAACTTTAAAGGCACCCATAAGAAATTTAAATAGATATACAAGTACCAAATAGATACCATAGATACATATACGATTATACGTCATTATTCATTAATCTATATAGTTGTAAGTCCAACTTATGCTCATATAGAACCATTACAGTTCTGTGTCTTCATTAATAAAACTTCTCAAATGTATGTTCATGCTTTAACTCACTTATCATAAAGTAAATTTCCATCAACAAGTTAGGAAATCTACTGTTAAAATAATCATAAAACCCATTGGGCAAAGGGCTCATTTGTTTTTGTAACTTCGCTGGCATATCGTTGAAATGATGATACTTATTTCTCAAAGCTCTTAATAGATCCATAACTTTATCAGGATGGTACTTTCTGTACTTCCCTAAATTATCCATGAATTCATCGTCGAACTTTCTATGCCAATTTCCTTGATGGATTCTATTACCGATGGATTCTAATTTAAGTAATAACTCACTAGGAGGGTCTCTTTTCTCAATCTCAAATCTATCACTTACCTTTAATAAGAACTCTAATTTGTCACTACTTGACCAGAAAAAGGGATGTTTCAAAATCTCTTCCGTGTTGGGTCTGGCTTTAGGATTATGGGCTATCATCAACCCAACCAAATGTTTCAGTTCTTCCTTATCTTTGTATTGATCAAGTAATGAAAGGTCATAAGTGCCTTTGATAATATTTCCTTCGCGTAAATATCTGTCACCAAAAGGATGGTTTCCACCCGTGAGGATATAGAAAAACACACATCCAAGGGAAAAGATATCAATTGCTTTGGTTAATCTCTTGCTACCTGGGTTATTGTTAGGACTATTTCCGCTGGTACTAGAACTAACGGAAGAAATAGTATCAGGAGATATCTCCAAAATATCATGACTCAACAATAACTCCGGAGCCCTCCATCCTGAAGTCCCCAGGGCAGCATTTTGAGTGGTGGCTCTAAATGAAGATTGATCAGTATCTAACTTTTTACATAAACCAAAATCAGATATAAGTAACCTAAGGTTATCTATATCGTCTAGCTTATTTTTAGCTACTTCTCCAATCAAGATATTTTGAGGTTTCAAATCTCGGTGAACAATCTTTAAATTGTGCAAGTAGTTCAATCCTTTAGCAAGTTGATACAATAAATCATTCAAATTCAACGTCACTAATGCTTTCTTGTTTTTGGATTTTTCAACCAAATCTTCTAAAGAACCTTTACAAAGTTCCAAGGCAATATATAAAAATTTTTCACTCAAACTTGTTTGAGAACAAAAGTATCTTATGACGTTAGGATGGTCATCGCTTTGTTGCAATAAGGAAACTTCATGATTGGCGACATCATAGAAGTCTAATAACATCCGCTTGACTGCTACAGGTCTATTTTCAAACGTACCTTGGTACACAACTGTACCATGAGATCCATAACCCAAGATCTTATCTGAGATTATCAAATTATTTTCAATTTGAAGTTTTTTGTTTTGGATTTTATCGAATTGAAGTTTTTTGACAAGACTGGTAGTAGAGATTGCTTCATTCGGTTCATCTTCATCTTTTTGTTCAAGATAAACGTCTGGTGTTTTCTTACCTCTTCTTCCACCACGACCACCTCGTTTCCGTTTTTTCTTAGCATCATTTTGATCGGAATTCTTCTCATCGTCTCCTTCGTCACTATCAGGAGATATAACTGTCACTTTCTTAGCTTTTACGGGCGTGGAAGGTTCTACATCAATGTCCTCATTTTGAGATTTCTCAGGCTCAGTTTTTTCAGGCTCAACAATTTCAACTTTTGAAACTGGAGGATCAAAAAATTCCCGTACGCGTTTAACCACTTTTCCTAAACGACCCACGGAGAGCAACAAAATCAACAACACCAAAATAACAATGACATCTTCAGTGATTCGTTTAACCATAGACAAAGATTGGATGCTTGTTTGTGATTCGTTGTTGTAATAATCTCGTGGTAAATACTCACTTTTGTCCGTAGACTCTATCAACATGTATTCCTGCTCCTGGGGCGACGTGGGGGCCACTTCGTTCGATTTGGAAGAAAATTTAATCCCTTCTACAATATTTGGAATGGGTAAGTTGGTAGTAGCCTCTGGTAAATTAGCCTTACTGTCACGGTTGAAGCCATCATCGATCTTTTCTACTTTATCGACCAAATCGGTAAACCGCGAAATTGGCTGATACATAGAATCAGACTTCAACTGGTGGACTTTATGGATTCCATTTATTACCAGTTCACTGGAATTGTCATTAACTCGTAATTGTCGAAGACTGTTGAAAAGCACAGGATCGTGGTAATTCAGGTCCAAACGGAACAAGGACATTTGATACTGTGAAATGGGGGCGGATTTGATCAATGTAGGATAGTTGGAGAAACTCATCGCGAACCATTGGTTACTGGAAGAAGTTTTGTTGATGAAACATAAATCGTTGTTGATGGTTCCGTCGTCTTGGTTTATTTGTAAATTGTTTAGGACTTTCAAGGGGTGGGGTAACATAACATAATTGTTGGGGGCTTTGATGTTGTGGAATGTATCAAATACATTTACTGCCAACAGTGGTAATTTACTGATCCATACTGGTGTACCCACCATTTGATTGATAGCCAATAAAGATTTATCGTGGAAAGGAGTAAAGTATAACTCGTCGGAAGACTTTTGGTTTTGAAGAATCAAGTCGTTATCAATGTTATTGGGCCCCCATTGACTATAGGTAACATACCAAACAATATTGGAATTCTCTCGCGAATGGATAGTCAACTCATAAGTGGTTTTACCGATCATGATATAATCGGGATTATTGTTGGTGCTTGTGTCTGTGGTGGGGGTGGGACATTTATCATCTCCGAACTGGCTTATAATTTCACCTGTATGGATGTTGATGGTGTATAATGATGTTTTTCTGGTACCGGTATAGATTTTATCATCTCCACCCAAAGAAAAAGGACTCTCTAGTACTAGTTCTTTTATGGAAGCTGGTAACTTATTAACCCCGTATTCTGGAGTGAAGTAGTATAATGATCCATCATTGTATGGTTCTACAAACCACAAAATATTGGATTCTTCAGCGTAGGTGGTCTGAGAATTGTTGGTCTCGATTTGAACCAAAGGCTGTTCAAATGGTAAAGACCATACCAAATTCCCCGAATTTCGATCAACACCATGAAGGTTTCCCTCTATATCACTTATTAAAAGGTAGTCCGTTAACTTATAATCATTAATGGATCTTAAATCCACCGGGAAAATGTTGGAATCCAGATCATCATGGATCGGATCGGTATAGTAGTTGGTGTTAGCCGTTCGATATTTGGCTTGTCCTAGAACGTAGCCTAGCAACAATAGGAAAAATATGTACATCCTGGTTATGACTATCTTGACGATTTGATCACTACCGGGACAAAAGTACACAGAAGGAAAAGAATTGAAGGTGGAATATAATTAACGAATCTTAAAGGGTTCAGTGAAAATTTTCTCACTGCGATTTTGTGTGATTAAGGAGAGGCGATTGGGGGGACGGGACAGGGAACAAAAGCCAGGCGCGGGGGGACGGATTAAAGGGATGAGTTAATGGAGGTGAAAAGAGGAAGATTAGGTTAGCGCTGGGAATAACGGATGTTTAGATTTAAAGTTAAGTGGTCCCATTTCAGGGTAGAAACTAAGATTCTCACGTGCTGAATCACGTGAGTATTACATCACATGCTCAAGTTTAAGAAATTATGACCGTAAAAAATGTTAGGGATACATTATTAAACCACCATTTAACTCTATTCCCACTCTTTGACCCTTTTACAGAATTACTTATACTTTACGTACTTCACCACACCGTTACTGAACCGGACTTAAGTTTGTATCTTGGTCCCAAATTTTAGACGTACATTAAACCCGGGTTCCAAACAATGTTGGGAACACTGACATCACACGGTTGCTATAATACATAGAAGCCAATAGCATAAGCCAATAGCAGAAGCCAATAACATAAGCCAATAACATACTGGCGGCGATCATTAGCAAGTAAACGATGTTCATTAATCTATAAGCTCTCATTATAATACATTATTCGTTAGAATCTAAGGTTTAAGCTACCGCAGGCTAACCTTCAATTAGCTATCCAATTCAGCTTTCATCTCTTCCAAAATATCCGTTGTTCTTAACTGTCTTTGGTCCGCTATCATCGTCACCAATCCAAGGGCAATATCTTTGAGTTCATTGTATTTTTTAAGTTGACTAATATGCTTCTTCACAATAGCTTCTGGATCTTCGTCTGAATCTAACTCACTTATTAATTCTGAACATTGGTTCTTTATGTCTTCTAAATTTTTTTCCTTGATATCTTGCAAGGTTTTACTATTAACCAAAGCGGCATTCATATCAAGTTCAATCTCCAGCTTTATATCGGGGCTGATTTCATTAACATTAGATTGGGGTATGCTCATAGTATTAAGGCCATTAACATTTGAAACATCTGTTGGTGACACTGATTTAAACATAAATGGGTTATAATTCAGATACTGATATCTTTTTTCCCTGGTATAATGCCTTAAATAAATATAAAATGCAAAAGATAAAAATGAAAATAAATTTTTACAGAAATCTCCTTAATTTTTATGAGAAAGAACAATCTCCTGCCTTTTAAGGTTTTTTTTGGGATGCATATTATAAATACAGCATATGTGTGCTTACCACCACTGTTTTTTTTTCCATTGGTGTTAATTGCAACCCATTTTTTGCTCGGTTATTGTTGTACAAAAATCCGGCGCAATTATTCCAGCGGCCATTACGTCATTAGGGAAAAAATATTTTATGATGCCCACCAAAGGAGGTAAAAATCCGGTAGACTGAAAACGCTTTTGTCTGACAATGGGTCCCAATTGGGCCACGTAATTACCAGGGTCATTTTTCATTTTTTTGATGGTACCCACGCCTATGCTACAAGGGTTATTATAGAACACAGGTTTTTAATGACGCAACGATGGCTGGAAATTTCCTTGATTCTCGGTAGGTCCGGTTTGAGCCCGGGGAAGGGACCATGAAATATAAGTGCGGTGGGAATGATGGCAAAAAATACGCTAGAGTCATTATAACAGAGTGATCCACCATTTCAGCTATAATTAGATATAAGACAGAGAAAGCAAAACAATGCGTGGTTGTTCATTATATAAATAACCGTATCATTCATCTGTTGATGTTTACTCCCCCATCTGTTGTCTCAAATAATCCAACTTTAACTGTGTCAACTTAATGACCTCTTCCAACTCTTGTTGTTTGAAATCTTTCTTCATATGTAACTTGCTACCACTTCTTTCTTCAATCCAATTCCACAATCCCGCTTGTTGGTTCACATTCACCGTTGGATTGTTCAAATTATTATCAACACTTGGAACCAAAAGAAATCTGTTGTCACCATAAAGTAAACTGTCGTTACTAATTTTAATGCTAGGACCAGAATGGAAGATTTTGTTGTAAACAAACACAAACAAAAACAATTGAACTGCTAATAATACATAACCGGCTATTAAGGATGAAATAAATGGGATAGGTACAACGCCACCGATTTGCTCCACCAATTCATTCAATCTGTCAATAAATGTTTTAGGTGGTTCTGGAGGAGCAACTTCTTCTTTGGTACTTGACTTTTCTTCGTCTTGCTTTTTAAGGGATTTTCTTCTGGATTTCTTCTTTTTCGGAGATGATGTAGCACCGGTACTTATAATCTCATTGACAGTGTCAATCAATGTTTTCATGGAATCTTTTTGACCTTCAATACTTCCCTTTTCAATGGGGCCTTTGATCCATGACTTCCCTGTCCATTCAATATTGGTTAGAACATGAAGCTTGGTACTGTTATTCGGCCCCCAATAAAGAAAGATCTTGGTGAAAATCTTAAACGCGTTACCACTAGGAACATCAGGAGTGGCAGTAGCTTGTTCCACCAAAATGGCTTTATCCAAATTATATTGCAAAACCTTATCGGTGATGATACAAGTCGTTTGCTTGGGTCCTATAGACCCCCCTAAAGGTTTGGTATACTTATAATTCCGCTCATCGTTTACCGCGCTTAACTCCGAGATTTTCGATTCCTCGATATTGAAATTTTTCCCGTTCTTCAAAATCTTTATATAGTGAGAACTGTCTGCACCAAAGAGTAAGCTGAACACTACACCTAAAGGAGCCTTGAACTCAGACTCCACAATGAAAATATCGCTCAGTTGTTTTTCATAATTCATGGATGTCGGAGCGTGGGTCAGTGGCCCTATGAGTGGTAACCCTTTGAAATTGTCACCATCATTACCTCCTTCAGGTGGTTTAGCATCTTCATTGGATTCAACGACATTTATACTACTGGATACACTGCCATTGTTAAGTGCACGTTCATTAGTCTTATCGTCATCGCTATCTTCAGAAATCATATCATCATCAAGATCATCAAGGTTATGTATTTCATCCTCGTTGATACTGACTTCTTCCCCTTCATCACTAGCCGCATTATCCTCATCCAATTCATGGTCGGCAGACTCGTCATCACTGCTCGATACTTCATGGGTACTAACACTGTCGTCGTCCCGCTCTAAAGCAGGTCGCTTGTTTTCACTCTTGTCTAACAATACCCGATGCCAGACATTGGTAAGCAAACGAAATGTCGCGTCTCGTGAGATAAATGTCGCGAATGTATACTTTTGATACAAGGTTCGTATAATCATCCCGTTGGGGAAAAGCACGGCAGTGGACCGTTTTTCGATTTGTACTACTTCTTGTAAAGGAATCATTAAGTTGGTGACCCATCCCAAAATGTTGGATTTGAAACAAATGTAATTTTCACTCAAATACATTCTTCCCTGAACCAAAATATCTTTGGAAAGAGCACAAGAGAAATCATCAATCAAATTTTCATCTTTGGGCATTTTCTTAAACGTTTGGTGGAACTCTTTGTTTCGTTTATTACTGGCCAAAGTTAGCTTAGAATAGTTAAATTCAGACATAATAGAATCTTGGTCACTTAAAACTTCAGTGGCCGTTGATTTTCTTTTTGTTCGTTTGGCATCCAGAATCTCTTTTGCCCGATTACCAGGTTCGTCTACATCTTTTCTTGACTCTTTGAAATCATCCAAGGATAATTCTCCGTGCCCAAGTGTAACCAGGGGACTGTCACGAACTGATTGAAAATGAATGCTAGTAGGAGATAGGGGTTTCTCACCAGTGGGGCCATTGGTAGAAGGAGCCTCCGAAACATTGTTACTGGACAACACTCGCTTATTGGGAGTCTGGGTGCTTACTGCAGCAGGATACTCGTTGTGGGACATATCAAGAACCGGTTCTTGTTTAGCATTTGTATCTGTAGTAGTATGATTGCTCACCTTAGGGTCTATCAACAGGTCCAATTTATTACTAAAAGTAGAAAGAGCACCTTCGCTAGATATTGAGTTGGCCGAATGAGTGCCTGAAATTCCTGGGGATGGATCCTTGTCCTGATGTTGCCGATGATGATGGAATTCTTTGGCCGAAATCATATTGGCCGTAGTGTGAGCTATATTTATAATAGAACTTAAAATTCCGGAATCTTCATGGGACTTTATCGACCGAATCTCATGATCATTAATAGACAAATTGGCTTTTGAATTGTTTTCGGGTGCCGTAGTTTCGGTTTGCTGTGTTTCTTTACCTATACCGACAAATCCGTTGCTCTGTTCCCCATTAATAGTAACTTCGGGAGTGGGATTGATTGGTCTCCCCATTTCATTATACTTCGGTTTGAAAGAATTGGATCGGGACCGGTTACGTGATGCTAAAGACGAATTGGATCGATTCCTATTTTCCACTTCTAAATTGAAATTTTTCACTTTAGACATTGGAGGTAGGAGTGACGGTATCGCGGTTTTAGGTTATAACCGGGCAACGTTAAAATAGAAGCCCTCGGTATTATGTAAGCGGAATTATGAAGAGCTTGATTTGAATTAGCCTATAAAGATAGATGATTGATAGTTGATTAATAAATGATTAATAGATCATTGAAGTACACAATGTCATTATATAGAATCCTATTAGCTATTTAATACAAGTATTTAAAGTCGGGGTTTTTGTCTCCCAATAAAAGTTGGTCTCTTTCTTCCAAGGCCTCGAACTTCTGTCTGTAAGAATCGGTCTGTTTAACTCTGTTTAACCTTCTAACAGCAAAGAAGTAACCCAAACAACATACCAAGGCAAACACAGTGGAAGCAATTGATACTGATAAACCAGGAACATATTGAGGAGCGTCTTTGGCTAAGAAAATAAACACGGCAATGATACCCCCTATGTTACCAAATCCAATTTGAGTAGCCGTTCCTAACCCTTTACGATGACTTCCTCCCAAATTGACACTAGTCCAACACACCAAAAGTGGCATACCCGTATACAATCCGGTGGCGGCTAAGAAACAACCACCATATCTGGCTTGGGGGTTGGTGGAGGCACCTAAAATCAAGGCTAACCCTACAATGGCCATCACCAAACATCCTATAATAAAAGGTAATCTTCTTCTGTAGTAATCTGACACAAATGCCATACCCACACTGAAACCAAAGGCACAAACCCAGGGGTAAACGGAGTGCTGGTTGGCAGCCACGGCGGTGTAACCCATTTGTCTGATAATGGTAGCGGAGAAATATGCGTAGGAGTATGATGGGATGATGAATCCAAAATATGCTAATGCTGATAACCAAATAGTGTGATCTTTTAATGATTTGATGAATTCCATCACGGTAACTTTTAATTCGAATCCAGATTGAGCTCCGGAGAAAATGGCTAATTTCCTTTTGATAAACTGTCTTTCCTTATCGTTCAAGAATCTAGCTTGTTCGGGGAAATCAGCAATGGTGAAAAATAATACAAAGGCTAAACCTACGGTAGCAGCCCCTTCGATAATGAAGATCCATCTCCATGACAGGATTCCGTGAACACCATCTAAATCATGAATTCTGTAAGCAATGGCACCGGAAGCAGCCCCGGCCAAACAAGTACTGGTGAAAAAAATGGAAAATCTTTTTTGGGCTTCTGCTCCAGTGTAGAAGGAACTTAAAATGTAGAACACACCGGGGAAAGTAGAAGCTTCCGTAACCCCAATGAAAAATCTACAGAACACTAATTGGATGAAATTATTCACAAACCCCATGGCAATAGTGATGGCTCCAAATAAAACAATACATGTGGGAAGCCATATGTGAGGCTTGACGATTTTTATCATATAATTCGATACCACTTCAAACAAAATATAAGGAATGAAGAAAACGGTTAAAGCCGTGTTATATTGCGTTCCAGTTAAATTAAGCTCTTCTTCCAAATTATATAATCTGGCATTGGAGATATTCACTCTATCAAGAAATGATAACATGTAAAGAAGACAAAACAGGGGAACAACCCACAAATCAACTTTCCACATTAATTTGGTTTGATTTATACCCAACTCTTCTGCCAACTGGTCTATCTGTTGTTCTTTGGTCAAAGTGATTTCCTCTTTGGAAGACACATATTTGCCGGATCCAATACTGGTAGATGAACCTACCTCTTCGTTGTTTTTTTCTGACATGGTTTGATTTTTAATTATAATGCAAACCTCTTTTTATATAAGTGAAAAATTAGTCATTGACAATATGGGGAAATTCCGCCGATGACGGGGCGAGATCGGCCGTTGCCATATGACAAGGTTGATCAATTTTTTTGATCTGAGAAGAAGAAAAGATGGGAAAAAGGTGGACGAGTGCTTTGTTATCTAGTATACTTCTGATATACTTCTATCCCATTCGTATCCCTTCCTTTCCCTCCATTTGTTTCCCTTTGTCTCTTTTGTTATGCCTGAACCGGACGATTTTCCGAGATTTATTTTCTTCCTTTATGATAAGAACTGCATATAGAAACAAAATCGGCGTTTAGCGACCCAGCTCACCTATGAAAGAGGAGGTAAAGGTTGCGGTAAGGTTGTTGACCACAATAGGTAAAAGTCCATCCGGGGTTGGATCTACATGTATCCAAGACACACCTTGAAGCCCACTACAGGGAATATTTTCTATACCGGTGAAAATAAAGGCGTGTGATAATTTACCCCATCTTACAGAATTCCGCTAACAATTTTCGGTGCAATCGGGGCTGCAAGATCGAGAAATAGTTGCAAAATTTAATTCATAATATAAAAATCTATAGATAGAACGAAAATACGGGGTAGTCAAGGGACAACTTTTGAGAACAACTGAGGAACATTTCTCAACTTTTGAAACAACTGAGGAACATTTCTCAACTGTTGAAGACAACTATGAAGCATTTCTCTGTCTTAAAACAAAGGAGTCAATAAACCTTTGACTTCATTTTGTAATTCAGTAATAGCGTCATAATCAACTTGGAAAACTGAAACAGCACTAGAACAGTCAAAGTCAGCCAAAACTTGAGATTCTGAAGGCAATGAACAGTCTCCGTTGTAACAGACTTTCAAAGCATCTGGGTGAATGTTATTGGTACTAACCAATCCGGTGGTTTCATTGTAGAACACATTCAAAGCTGCAGAATCTAATCCGTTTAATCTGGTGAAAACCCAGGCTGGATCAGTACAAGCTTCGTTGTCGTATCCAACGTTAGGGAAATCAACATTCAAACCAACACCCAAAGGTAAAGCTCTTTCATTGTCACCTTGGGCAGCGAACACTTGGTTAACAATCTCAGCGGTTTTTTTGGCATAAATATTAGCTCTGTTTAAAGGGTCTTCATCCAAACTGTCTTTGAAGAAAGAGTTATTATTGTTGGAACCAGAAAAGGCAATGGCTGGTAATCCTCTGTAGACCATATTGTAAGTAGCACCAATAGTACCAGAAATGGTGTATAAACCTGGACCTAAGTTAGCTCCTTCGTTTGGGCCAGAAACAACCAAATCAACAGTAACATTGTCAAAGTATTTTGGAATAACGTAGTTTAAAGCAAAAGAAGCGGAACTGGCTGGAGTACCGTTGAAGTACCAAACGTTCAAGTCATCTTCTTCATGACCCCATGCTGGATCTCCTTTGACTTTATAAGCAAATTCACCATCAGTCAATAAATCTTTGGTGTAAGGAACGTCGAATTTACCGGACCATCCAGATCTCTGGGAAACTGGGGCAACCAATATAACTTGATGGCCAGCGTTTTTCAATTCTCTGTAAGCAGCTCTGATATTGGTAGCAGCCCAACTATCATCGTTGGTTAAAAGAATGGTTTTGGCAACAGCAATGGTTAATAAGGATAAGAAAGCTAAGAATTGCATTTTGGAATGCTTTCATTCAAGGTGGATGGTGAACTATTTATACTTGGGGATGACATCTAAAGAGTCGGAATGCATGTCAAGGTTGTTGCTCAACGGATAAAACGTGGGTATGGTAAAATCTCACTCGGTTAGAGTTTTTTCTTTGTTAGGTTTTTCTTTTTTGGGTGTCAAAAAGCTGTCAAAAATGTGCCAGAATTTGGCAGATGACCCGGTAGGATTATGGTAAGGTGTGATTGGAGAAGGCCATGGGTGTTAAAGTATATCTCTTCTCTTGAAGATATCTTTGATTTTCAATATGAACACATGGGGCCAGTTTGTCAACGGGCTTAACTTTAACATTGATGCCACTTCTAAATTTGGGTAACCGTTAGACATTTTTGGAACAAAAGAAAGTTTCGGGAAATTTGATGTACGTCGAATGGGTTGCAAAGTGAATGGTGTGTAGGGTAAATAGAACATGGTGATAGAATTGGTTATATCCTTGGTATATATGGGCATATATCGGTATTTAAATGGACAAGTAATTTTTATGCAGAAATCATTGAAGTTGATAGCTCTTTTACAAAACCTTTCTATCTTTGATCTCCCGAACACTAAGATTTATTGTTGTAAACGTTTTGAGGCTTTGGATTTACGAAGTATTAAATATTCACCAATAAGAGTTTGGTGAATTATTAGTGGCAAGGAGTTATTAGGGGTAATTTATAGATAAATGTGTTGACACAATTAATGTGTGGTTTATGTATGGATCAGAGTAACTAATGGCAGATTGGGTATTAGTGCAGATAATGTACCACGGTAAAAGACTTATCTCCCCCAAGTATATTTTCAGTCTCAAATTGCAAAATTTGCATTTTGGAAGATTCCTACATGACCATGTTTACACAATTCCACATCAATAAAACAATCTTTCTTCCAAACTATCCAACCTATGCAAACCCATAGTAACCCATAGTAACCCATCCTATCTTCAAACCATCCCCCAATCTCTGGTTCTTCACCACTCCATTTTGTGTCACTTTGATCATATGAAAAATATGCCGCGGTCAACATTTTGAGGATAGCAAAAGATTCACCAGATACCAGCTACACCAAGATATCTAACTAGGTTTAAACACAGAGTCACCAATTAAATAATCATGGCCATATTCTCATCGTTAGGTGGGTTTTTCAGAAGAAATAAAAAGAAACTTCTTTTCACCACCGCTGCTGGGGTATCGGTATACTACTTAGTTCAATACTTCATTATAAGGAAGTTTAGAAACTTTCAGAATTCTCTTCAACAAGAATTATTTATTAAAGAACAAATTAAAAGAAGATTTATCCAAACTCAAAACGATTGTTACTATACATTATTAGCTTTATTACCGGTCTTGGTACCTCAAATTATAAATAATTCCCCCACAGAATTAATCACCAAATCATTGAAATTAAAGAAATCTAACTTATCCAATTCAAAAGAGATCAGTGATAGTTTATTAACCACGGATAATTTAATCTTACATTCCAATTCTAATGATAATGACTTATCCTTATACTTAAACAAATCCAAAACCGAATTATGGAAACTTTTAAAGATTAAAACCTTGACCAGATTTTTAACTTTAAACTACGCTATAAGTTCATTATTATTATTAACGAGATTGCAATTGAACATTTTGGCCAGAAGATCATATTTACAAAGTGCTATACTGATGACCAGTAACAATAAGAAAATTGATGATGGCCAAAATTATTTTATTGAACAAAGTTACCTTAGTCTCAGTTGGTGGTTGTTGAATAAAGGATGGGAAAATTTAAATTATGAAATTGAAAATATTATTAGTGAAAAGTTCAAGTCCATCAATGCCAGAACAGAATTATCCATTGATCAATTTGATCAGCTTTTAATTGAAACTGTTGATGATATCAATGAAAGACAATCGTTTGTAATCAATTCAATTTGGCCCAATTATGATGATGATTTAAATTTAACTTTATTGAATACCAATCCTTCCTTGATTAATGATTATCAAGACTCATTTTTAAAGTTACTTAATGAAACTAAATTAATTATAAATAATGAATTTTTCATGAGAAATTTAAATGACATGGTTAAGAATAATTTGGTTACTTTGAATGTTAACTTGAGTAACAGTTTAACTGAGAATGATAACATCAAACTTGCCAACTTATTAGCTCAATTATCCATTCAATGTGAGATATTATGTAGTACAGAAGAAGAAGCTGAAGGAAATGAATATATTAATAGGTTGAATGAGTTGGAAAGTTTGGATGAATTTAGTGCTAGTATATATAGTAACATTGAGTAGAGTAGAATAGAAATAGTTAGGATCTCCAAGCAAGAAATGGTCAATAAAAGTTGGCCTTACTAGTTTCTCTCAAGCTTAGTCTCCCTCAAGTTTGATCTCCTCAAGCCTAATCTCCCTCAATTTCAAATCTCTCAAATCTTCCTATCTTTCTTGAGCTTCCACGCCTGCAACCATTCCTGAAAAATCGCAAAAAATTATGCTCTCAACTATGCCCTTTGATATAAATTCTTTACCCAGCTTAACTAACCTTTCCGGGGAAGAGTTGAAGAGAGTGGAAACAGCCATACAAGATGAGTTTAAACAATTATCCAAAAATTATCTTTCCGCTCGTCTAAATCGTATCAACAACTTGTTATCAACTATAAATTCTCAAATTAAGCGGAACCAAGAGGCTGACAAAGAATGGGCTAAGATACATAAATTCGAAACAGAGACAATAGACAAGATTAAGGGCAATTATGAAAACTTGATCCAAAAATCGAATTCCACCGCTTTAACGGATTATATGGAGTATGAGGATGAAATTAAAGAGGTGGTTAATAATATTCAGTCACCCATGCTGCTTGACCACACTTTGACCCATGCCGAGGAAAGCCCATTTCCCCAAAAGTTTGAACCAGTGATTCAAGCAGCCGCTAAGGATCTTACTGGGTTACAAAACGAAAGTTTTTACCAAAAAAGACTAATCTTGCAAAATATTGAAAATCAAAAAATGATTATATGGAAGAACTACCACCGTCAATTGATACAACGTAAACATCATTTGATCAATAGGAACTGCAAACGATTACTGAAGTTGAACAATACCTATAAACGCTTAAACAACACCCAGAAACTTCAACATAATTGGGACAAGTATCACAACTCCGTGATTTCGGTTAACAATATTGAGAAGGCTACATATGAAGACCCATTAAGTTTCATATCCAACAAGACCATTAAAAATAACAGAATAGAATTAACCAACATAAGGAGAAATTACTTAGAAAAATTAAGAGTATATCAACAGAGTCAAAATAGGCATGACAATCTGTCTGGAGCCAATCAATCCAAAGTAACTCTTTCTACTTGTAAAGGTTTAACTAACGAAGAAATTGATGACGATTTGAACCTTATGACTAGAAAAGAAACTTCTGAAGAGGAGATAGAAGACGATGAAGAGGAAGTCGACAGTGAAATACCCAAGACCCCTGAAATGGATGATGATTTACAACGAAAATATGAAAAACTTGTACGCTTTGGTAAACAAATTCATTTACCTCAGTTACCATCATTGGACACATTTCCCAGTGAGTAAATATATGTAATATATAATAGCATTATGAAGCACAGAGCCTAGATTATTCCTTTTCTAAAAGAACAGATGCATTCTTCAACCCTGCTTCCTCAATACTAACTTGTAACGACTCAATCAACTTTATAGATCTATTTGATGTATTGGACAATACAAATCTATCTTGAGAACTTATTCCATAATCCTCATTTTCTATGATATATTTCAACCATTCATAAAGATTCAAAACTTTATCCCCTAGAGAGAATTTATGAATCAATCTCTTACCATTTGGAAACCTGATTTGAATTCTAGTTGGAGTATCTGAAGCTTCTGGATGATTTTGAGCACTTATAGATGTGAAGATATCGTTTCCATCAGATCCGGATACCCCACTTTGTTGGCTTTCTTCTGGTTCCTCAACGGTTATAGCACTTTCTTCGTCAGCCCCACTATCCCTCACGGATTGTTGCATAGCATACTCAATCTGTTGTTCCTCGGTCAACGCATCTGGATCAAACTTTCTTTCGTGAGTAACAATGGGGTTGTTGGAATTGGGCAATAATGAGAACTTGGTCAAGAAAGTATTAATCTCTTCTATCCAATCGTCTACGTCAGGGACACTTCCTTCCACAAATTTATACACCCTTTCACCAGTCAAAGGATCTAAAATCGAAATGTGGGGGTATTTTTCAACGGAGTAAAAATTCACGTAATTCATCCCATTTGGCGAATCATGTTGATACTGTAAAAAGATGAAATTCTCCCGGACTTTTTGTTTGACGGAAGCATTGGACCAAAAATCTCGATTCAACACTTGACAGGGGAATTCAGTGGCATCTTGAATATTCACAAGAATCCATTTCTTCTGCTGTCTTCCCAAAGTTTTGGCACTATCAATATCAACTTTTTCAATGATATCAAACGGAGGTCTGAATAAATTGGCCAACCGTCTTTGTGTGGAGTTCAATTCATTAATTCTATTATTTCTATTGGTTCTTCTTCTGGATCTCACAGGCTCTCTTTCCACGGGTTCTATAGCCTCACCATCACTGTTTAATTCAATTACGTCATCGTCTTCTTCATCATTGTGTGCATCTTCATAATAAGTATCGTCAGACATATCGTCCGATCTGTCTTCAAAATAGGCGTTTTGTTCATCATCAAATCTCTGGTTGAAAATACCAACTCTGCCGCCACCAAATATATCGGTAGGTCTGCTAGGGGGTTGGAATCCATACAGAAAATTATCCACCAAAGTCTCATGTCTATGGATGTTAGCATCTGCTTCTCTAACACTCTCCCCGCCACCATAGGCTTCTTCTTGCAACCTTTTGGCCACTTCTTCGTCAGTCTCTAACCCAGGACTTCCTTCAGTGGGACCAGAAGAGCTTCCAGCAGCAGCACCACCCACAGGAGCAGCTTCCATGAATAATTGAACGGCGTACTCCAAATCATTCCCAGTGGCGTCCAAATACTGTTTGGCCACGGCTTCATCCAGGGATCCGGTGAAATCTAAAAACGACGAGATCAATTCGTCCATACTAAACTATCTACACTAACTAGCTCTTTAAATCGGATCGTTAAAGCTGTAATTGAGTCTTTATCACTTCAGAGCAAGCACAATAGAGACACGCAAAATCTGAGATGCGACAAAAAGTTGAAATTCGAGTCACAGTTTAGTTTGGAAGAGACGAGATTACACGTGAAGGAAGCAGTGATCTATTTGATTGAGGTAGCATAGCAACTCTGAAGATTCATAGAACACAGTAAACACTTGTGGATTGAGGTGAAACATAGACAGGTGTCCGTTGTATCATTTGGATCTTACAGGCTGAATAGACCATCGGCATACAATCAAAGCCACTATAATCAAAGTCATTTCCCAGCAAAGCTAATACACAATCGAAGTCCATCAACAACCCATCACAATCGATTTAAATCCAAACACGTTCCAGGTCATCCCCACATTCTATAGACAGCATAAAGGACATATATGTTCATAGACATTAGCATTTAACTTCAATGGAAGATTATAACAAATATACTAAAGGAGCCTTACTAAAGAATCGGTACGCCAAAGTTACAGATCTTAGTGAAGGATCATACGGGTTGGTGTCAGTCGCTAAGGACACCAAGCTCGATAATAGATTGGTCGCGGTCAAGTATATTTATCCGTTGGATTACAAAAAAGACAAAGACCAAGCTCGGGCTTCATCGTCACCGGCAAAGTTAAGGACTGATGAAGGAACCAAGGTAGCCCGGGATAATACCAACGAAATTTTGAAATCGTTGTACGAAGAAGCCGCCAAAGAAATTGCCATCCATAAGATCCTCGGGAGTCATCCCAATATCTCCGCGTTATATGATCATTTTGATTCATATCTTATCCTTGAGTATTGCGGTCGAGGTGACTTGTACGAAGCTATCCAGAACGGCCAAGGCCCGTCTTCCCCTAAAGATATCAAAGATGTCTTCTGTCAAATCTTAGAGGCTTTAGAGTACTGTCACTCACTCTCAGTTTACCATCGAGATTTAAAGCCAGAGAATATTTTAATCAGTGATGATTGGTCTATTAAACTCTGTGACTGGGGGTTGGCCACTACCACTTTAAAAATCAGTAATAGACTGGAGTTCGATATCGGATCGGAAAGATATATGGCACCAGAATTATTTGATGAGAGTATAGAGTGTTATGATGCATCCAAAGTAGATTTATGGTCGATGGGGATTATTTTGTTGACCTTAGTGTTCCACAAAAACCCCTTTGAAGTAGCCAATTACTCCGATAAACGGTTTGTTCAGTTTGCTTCCAACCGAGAAAGTTTATTTGACATTTTTTCCACCATGTCGGGAGATTTGTTTTCGGTGTTAAGATACTGTCTTAATATTGATCCTACCAATAGAGACTTGAACTATGTTAAAAGCGAGTTGCAAAACTTGAATTTTTTCACTATTGATGATGAAGATTGGGGTAGTGATTATGATAGTGATTCTTTTGAAAATTCTCAACAGGAGGAAGAACAGACTGAAAGTGAGGAAGGTGATTCTACTTTCTTCATGGAAGATACTGAGGCTGATAATTCCACTTCAACTTTACAAAAAGAAGAGGAAATAAAGTCAACGCCCGTGGCAGCACCAATTATTGAAGCCCCAGAACTTGCAACCGACGGACTCTTTGAAATTGAACATGAAAAAATTGACCATGAAAAACTCGAAAAGGAAAAGTTTGAGGAACCCGCCACTCCAAATGGACAAGTCAACAAAGATAGCCCTAAAACCGAACCGGATAACGTTCCTATTAATGACAATTTAATGCCCCCCAATAGAGCTGAGGCTCTTTTATCTAATAGTACTAGCTTAAAGCCTATTCCAATCAACGGAGACACTTACAATGGAAGAGCCAAGTTTTTCAGAAATACTCGGAAACCAATTGGCGTTGCTTCATATAACCAAGCAAATAGTTTCCAGCGTCCCAACACTCGAAACAAATTCAACAGAGAAGATTATTTCACTCCCAAATCAGTGTTTAACCATTATATGAACAAATATGGGGAAAATAATTTTGATGAAGACAGACCCAAGGTCAGAAGAAAGCCAAGTGACTGGAAGAAGAATAATAAACCCCGGACTTGGAAGAAGAATTATCAGAATTCTTACAATAAGAATAAAAAATATTTCAATGGGAATTCTCAAAATTCTCATCACAATTCGCACCAAAACCACCCCCACCAAACCCCCCACCAAAGTTCTCATCAACATCATTTCAATGGTCATCACAATAGAAATAAGAGCGAGTTTTCAAACTTCAACACTCCCAGAAGAAAGTCGAATTCATTCTCCAGTTCCAAACCTCGAAGTGCGGTTGTATCTCTGATGAACCAAATGAGTGTTACTCCATCCCAAGCGTCTGCTTCCAGTACTGGGAAATACATTCCTCCATTTATGAGATCTCCCCATTATAACAAATCGCCCGTGATTGCTCCTTTGAATGAAGCCATTGACAATTTGAACTTGAATGACTATGATGAGGTGTTCCAGTTGGAAGAAGACGATGTCCCTCAACAGCAACAGTCCCAGCCCAATTTCAGTATCCCGACTTACAGTATGCCCATAGATAAAAGTTATCACCATTTCCCGTTCTATGACACCAAACGGCCCGCTAGTGATCCCAAAGAAACAAGGGAACTGCGAAGAGACCGTCCTCTTTCAACAGACGTTTCAGCTATGTTGTCAGCCAATTCAAACGGGAAGTATGTGCCACCTTTTAGAAGAGGATCACATTCTGTTGATCATGGAAAGGATAAATCGGTATCATCTTCCGTTCCCACGGGAGGGGAATGGACAGATTATGCGAAGCAATGGGAAAGTTAGCCAGGGCCAGGAGAAGGGGCCAAATGCCCAGCCATAATTAAATTTAACTTCCAAAATAGTATACTAGATAAATAGCTTTTAACACCAACCAACCTGTTCTCTTGAAATATCACATTCCCCGTTATCTTTAGGTTCAACATCAACTAGTCGACCCCGTTTATCTTGTCCCTGCCTAGCACTTACCCAATTAAGTAACTCTAATGAGCATTCTCGCTTCTCACGGCGTTACTCAATGTATGATGGATAAAATATAAAGACAGCAAATCTCAATTGTTGGATTAGAAAAATCTTGCAATAGGCAAGCGATAAAAATCAAATGCCTTAAACATCTTATTGTTTTTAAAACATTTTGTTTCATCGCCTAGATAAGTATTTTGGAACAATAATAATTAGACAATACGAGCAAACAATGAAAACCCGTTCAATTGTTTTTTCAGGGGCCCAGCATGGAACCGTTCTAGAACCCATGGGGTGGTAAACATCTTTTCCAGTAAAAACCATCCACTTTAATCTTTGATGATATCTTTAAATCTAGATGGGAGATCTTAAGCCTGAAGATTCTATTGCAATTCTTCGCCTTACCTGTTTGGGAAGCCGAGATCCCAAAAGCAGCAACTTTTTTATGCTCGTAAAATGTTTTAAAGCTGCGGGAATGTTGTTTCAGGGGGAAATTCTGAAACATGGAACAATACACGCTGAAACATTTTCCAAAAAATATAAGTATCGGAGCGTTTCACTTGCGAATTTCTGTAACATTGATTTCTAACTTTTGCCATAACGACAAGTGCTTTGCTTTGAAAACTTTGAAATTTCAACTTTGTTTACCAGCATCTACCATTAAGTATTAAAGGTATTAATATCAAAGTCATTTTATTCCTCAATTGATTTATTAATCATTGGAAATTGAATTCAAACTATTCCTTCAACATACTCAATCGTTACATTTGATCACCTCATTGATTGTCTCATCAGGTATCGCTTTGGCATCGATTACATTTCCCCCAAGTTTCAGAATTCTTTTCAGCTTTTACGTTGTTTTTAAACTTTGATGCATTATGTCAGATGATGAATCTTTACCAGATGCTCCTATAAACGCTGAGACCATCAAACAAAAAATCCAGAATGCTAATATAACTGAAGATGTCAAGGAAAGTATTCGACTAATTGAAGATTTGAAGTTTTTTTTAGCCACGGCTCCTGCCAATTGGCAAGAAAATCAAGTCATAAGACGTTATTATCTTGATAACGATGAAGGGTTTGTTAGTTGTATTTTTTGGAACAATCTATATTTTATTACCGGTACTGATATCGTCAGGTGTATTGTCTACAAATTCCAACATTTTGGCCGGAAAATCATTGATCGAAAGAAATTTGAAGAAGGAATCTTTTCAGATTTGAGAAATTTAAAGTGTGGTGATGATGCTATATTAGAACCACCCCGTTCGGAATTTTTAAATTTCCTTTACCAAAATTCATGTTTAAGAACCCAAAAGAAACAAAAAGTGTTTTATTGGTTTAATGTTCCTCACGATAAATTAATGGCCGATGCTTTGGAACGAGACTTGAAGAAAGAGAAGTTATCGCAACAACCTACCACTATAGCCGATAAGGAACCAGCATTATCATTTAAATACGAAGAGGAAAAACTTCTATATAATCAATTGATCGAATTACAAACCAAAAAAACATCGTCGTCAAATGATCCTGATTCCACTGATGATGCTAATACTACCACTGCCAGTAGTTCCAGTAATAATGAGGGCCATCATACGCGACCAGAAAAGGGTACGGAAAAGTCTCCTGAATACACCACTTCCAATCTTGATAAAGAAACGGGTGGGTTTGCATTTCTTCAGAAAGATACTCCTGACCAATACAAGCAAAATCATTCTGATGATGAAGATGATTTCCCCTTGGATTACTTCCAAGAAGGTGACTCTAATGATTTCATTTCCGTTGATGTAGGGTACCAGAATTATTTTGATGAAAACTATGATTTCATGGAACATCAAAACGTATTTCCCTATCCAGTGGCCAATCAAGTGGCGCTTAACGATGAATATTTAATCGAGCAAACGTTACCCATCAAAACTCCTTTGAATTTAACTAGGTCTGCAAAATATAGTGCCGGTAGTGCGGTGCCCACAGTGGGGGAAGAAATGTATCATTTTTCTCCATTGTCAGCCAAACTTCAACAATCTTTCCCTAGACATGCATTTTACGAAGGTTCTGGAGGTCCTGGTCACCAGCCTTACCCGGAGCATTTCATGCCTTACGAGGGGGAGTACTATTATCCTGATCCTGGCCATAATCCATATATGGTAATGAACGAGATGAATGAGCCGAATATGTACCCCATGATGAATCCCATGATGAATGTGTACCCATATCATGCGGTACCGCCTCAACCTAGTCGTCACTTGCCTCCACCACCACTTGGTACTGGCCACCCTGGTTCAGGCCTCCCGGGGCCAGGACATGGACCCCTTGGTGGAGGTGCTTCCAGCTCATCTCAACCTTACCCCATGCATTATCACCCTCATTCGCCATACGGAGTGCAAAGCTTTGCTTCGCCCGTGGCAGCATCGTCCCGCCAACAGGCGGTCAGTGCCAACATGATGCAAAAGAAACGTCAATTAATGAAACAACAACCGCTTCAGGTTCATACACACAAAGCATCGATCCAAAAACCTACAATTAAGCATACACATGATGATTTGACTCAACGATCATTGGTCAATAGAGCTTTTAAGCAGCAAGAGAAACTGGACGCCCCAGATGAAGCATTGATTCCTACGCCCGAATCTTCCACCACCACCTCTGACAAGAGGAGTCTGTAATATAGAGCATGTTCATTTCCATGTGTTATTAATATACAAACTTTTATACTTTTTACATACCTATATAGACCTATGTTATACCTGACTGTAGTATTCTATCAACTTCTTTTGCGGTGTTGATAACTTTTGAATTATCGTTTCCACGGTATACCCGTTGTGATTACTCAATCTAGACTTCTTTAACAACTTCCCATAACTCAAAACAACACTCCGTCTGATTTCAACATTATGATGATTCATAAACTTGGAAAGATGGTTATGGATCTCTTGAGTAAGCGATTCATTGGAGATATCAATCATATTAGCTGAAAGAAGTTTCGAGAACGATTCACATACAAAAAGAATTCTTTTGGTTTTATCCTCTGGCGATAAATACTTCAATTCTTGCAAAACAACATCAACAATTGCGTCCCCATTGTAAACCCCCAGTAAAACCTCATCAAATATTTCACTTAAAGCGTGGGGGAATTCATGGAGGGTATCTTGCTCATTACCACTTACGACCAACAATAACCCCCAGACTTTTGCAAGATCAATCATAGCTCTATTGATAAGCAACTGCTTAACAATCACCAAGCCTCTCATGATTCTTGCTTGGCTCATTTGATCAACATAGGAGAAGAACTTCCATATACTTGTTTCGATTGCCAGCAAACCCTCGTTAGAATAGTAGTTGGAAAATTCCATGTCAAACTCTGAGTTACTTTGGAGATAATCCAACAATATCAAAAACTCACGGTCATCAATGGTATTCTCTTTTAATCGGTTGGTCAACTGATCAAACTGATGTCTGTTAACATCATCAGTAGTTTGGTGGGTGGGAAAGTTAGCCAATTGGAAGTTGAACCAGTTTAATTCAGAATAATCATAATGTCTGGGTTTGGTGGGGGAGCCTGAATCTCTATGACTATCTTCAAAAATGGCAATAGGTTTATTACGGTCGGAAATTGATTTCAAAGGATCCACTTTACTGATTAAAGTCTGGAGGGGATTTTTATCAGTCTTTTCGGTGATTTTAACCAGGGCAAATTCGTTGATTAGATTATTCTTTGGTTCGAGAGTTTTGGCTTCCAAATTCTTTCCTTCATAGTTCCTTGGTTCACTTTCAAGGAAAACATTACCGTCAGAATCTACGTCCATCCCATCCTGTTCTTGTATCGAAGGCATGACTCCATTCATTTTCACAGACTTGAACCCAGTTTCATCATTTAAAGGAATCAACATAGTCAAATCAGATGATCCCTTTATTGGTGAATGGTGAGTAGCGTCTGCATTAGGAACCACCTTGGTGAAGTCTAAAAAATTGGTAGTAGTGATATCTTTAGTCATAGAATTATTGAATTGTTCTGTCAAGCCATCTAAATCAACAATATACCCGATTTCTCCTCGAATACCTTGATCGTATCCATCAAGAACATCCGTGAAAAGATTCTGGTTAATACTATACAATCTTCTTAATAATCCCGTGAATGATTCATATAAATGTGTGCCTTTAACTAAATTAACAAGTTGGAACAAATTAGAAACTACCACTGAAAAATGCTTATCACTTATAGGAATTTTATTGAAGCTCATCGATAGGAATTCAATGATCTGTTGAATGATGGTGGATTTGAATTTGATGGTTTGCACCGCTAAGAAATTATCATCACCAATAAGACTCTCAATATCAATACAATACCCAAGAGATGTATTGATACAGTTATAAACATCATCTAGTTCATAAAGTGACACTATTTGAGATACGAAATCTTCCGTCACCGGCTTTAAAAGCAAAATGGCGGTTCTAAAAAAATCTTCCGGTTTGAAAAATCCGAATAACTTATCAAGTTTGATTTCTTTAAATAAAGGTGCTAATAAGGTTACTTCTTGTTTGGAGATTTTCGTTAACGAAGTTTTGATTTCTTCAGGCAACTCTTCATTACCTTTAATAGCGTATTTCAACAAATTTATACCTTCTTTGATTAAATTGGGATCATTTGACGATAAAAACTTCAAAATGGGGTCTTTCAGTTTATCATAGGGAATGTCTTCTACGGTTCTAGCTGGTTTTGAAAACCGGCTTTCAGGTCTCTTTTCTGGTAATTTAGGCTGCCGGGAGCTGCTTTTAAGTGAATTGGATCTACTGGCATTGGATCCATTACTGGTGGTTGAATTACTTCTAACAGGGGTATCTCTGGTAAATGGTTTTCCATAAGCTCCATTTCTAGCCTCACTTTTACCTTCGACTCTGTTATCACTTCTGATATGATTTTCCAAGTTCAACTTATCATTTCCGTCATTCGACTGTCTAGATGACGGTCTACTTTCTTCTCTCTGTCTCGCCCGAATTTCTTTATTCTTAGCCATAATAGCTTCTTTTATAGACGGACGAGGTTTCTTTTCAGTCGCTTTTGTACTGGGGAGACTTACACTTCTATTAGCGGGAGCTCTTGATTTTTGAAGTGCCTTGATAACATTGGGTTCTAACTTTGACAACAAACTTTCAGTGTCTTCCGGAAAACATTTTGTAAACGACCAGTAACAATCTTTAGCAGATTGCCTGACAGTTGGATTGGGGTCTGATAAAACTCTGGCAAGGATTTTAACGGAAACTTCAATTCCATTTCCTTGGGTTTGGGCTTGTTGCAGAGCTGATTGACTAGTAAATTGAGGAAGGTTTCCAAATCTCACCATTAAAATCTGAAGCCAGGTGGAACAGTAAGTACGAAGTTTAGCAATTTTATCAACAGAACATGCTTGGGTCCGTTGTAACAACCGAGGGGAATATGGACAATGAATAAGTATCGCACATAATGTAACATGGGAATTGATGGATGAGATGTTTTTCGTAGCCGAACATAGTTTGATTAAAGTAGGAAACATCAAATCAGAAAGTTGATCAAATGATTCACCACAGATCATAGCCAATTCTTTTACTAATTGACACCCGTTAGATGACAAAGTTGTTCGAAGGGATAAAACTGCTTTACAGATTCCATCATGGATTTCTTTAATACAGGCTTTAAAATCCTCCAAATAGTTGATGGCATTTCCTCTAACAAGTTCACGAAAAGTGATTATGGCTTTTTCTCGAGATGACCAGTTGAATTCTGTTTCTTTATTGACAAATGCTGGTAGTAGACTGTTAGTAATATGGTACAATTCTTCTGGAGACGAAACATTCTTGGATGGGAATGTTTTATCAAATGCATAGTTTGTGAGTTTACTTGTGATGGCTTCAAGGTCTGGGTGGGACTGTGGAGAATCTGCTTGGGGTAATTGTTCTATTGAGTTAACACTTTTGGACTTTTTATGGGAAATAGGATTGGTGATTGTTATCAGGTCCAGAAAAGTATCGTTCATAGGGGGAGAATTCACGGTGTTCAGGGCAGTCTGAGCATTTTGATGAAATGCATTTTGATTCAGACTAGTTTGGTTTGGCTGCCTTGAACCTTGATTTGCTTTTTCGTTTGGTAAATTCACCTGTATAGCACTTTCTATTCTATCTCTTAAACCAATAGGTACACCTTGAGTATCAAGTTCCTTTGACAAATTATACTTATACAAACTATTATGCTTCAAATTGTAATAACTCACAAGTAAATTGATGATGGCTTCAACAACAACGGATTTCCCCTGGGAGTCATTTTTACTAGCTGAATCTACCAAAGCTGGAAAAAAAGGCATTAGATTGAAATATGGGTTGACATTGACAATTATATGTTCCAACCAATTAATGGCTTCAATTACAATTGTGGAGTTTCTATTTGCCAAAGCCATTTCACTAATGGCATCTTCGATTTCTTTAGGGGCCGAAAACCAGTACGCTTCTAAAGCTTTTTTGGCGGCCATTTTAGTTGATGATTTCAGGTCTCCCAACCGGTTGATTATGATGGGCAAGACCAAAAACGCCTGCTTCTTCAATATGTTACCGGATTTGTCTTGCATTCCTACTCTTTTGACTAAATGACACAAAACACTGAATCCACTTACCAGAATTCCAGCGTCGTTTATATCTACTGCTATTGATAACGCATCAAAATACTTGGGAACCTGAGAAAGGTCGACCAAATCTTTTTTAACATGGGCTTTCAAGTCATTAATGATTTGGGCCTTTTCCAGTACATCTACGGAGTCGGACACAACCACATTGAACACTTGATCTGCTGATATAAAAGCAGCCATAGTTAAGATCAAGAGATGTATAATATTTGACCGCGATATGAAAACAAATGGTTGCGAGCGCGGAGACGTTTTTACAGAGATGTTTGAATAGATTTTTTAGAATGGGTAGAGTTACCAGGTCGTTAACTATTTAGCTACAAACCATAAACCTATCACAGCCACAAAAGAAATAGCTCCAATAACTTTTGTTTGCTTTTCACTAAGGTCAACCAAGTTGGACTTGTTTTCGTGTTGATAGGTCTTATAATCTATATCTGCCTTTTTGATGTAGTTCTTTGTAACATTAGCTTCTTCTCTAGACACTAAATTTCCTAATTCGTCATGATTGGCTACATACAAAATGTCATCTTCAACTTCATCAACAATGACATTTTGAATGTTACCAAAAAAGTCTGTTAATTTAACAGTTGAAACATCTCGGGGAAATAAATCTGTCCGTATACCTGGATTAGAATGGATGTTTTCAAAAGTATAAATATCAAATAACTTATCCATAGTTACATTGGAATGTTTTTCAATACCTTCAAGGAAATCTAACGTATAATACGTAAATCTATCAATAACAGCTACCCCAATCTCTAAATCTGAGTGGTGAGAATATGAAGATTGATCTACTTGAGATGACCCAACAGCCAAAATATTAGGGGAATAAAACCGTTCATACATAGAATTGGCTTGACAAGTATCAATCATGAAGAAAATTTCATTGTATCTTTTCATCTCATGCATTTGGGCAAAAGCATCAGCTATATCGTAAGACCCAATTTCTTCCGCGTCTTGAAATTTCAAAAATTCATTTCCTCCATGGCCAGTCATATAAATGAAAATATTGGAGTTTTCATCGGTTAAAAGTCTCTTTGTACGAGGATGGTCTTCATCCCATCTATCAGTTAATAATCTGATGAAATTTTCCACGGTAACTTCGTATCCTCTGTAATCCACCTCAATCAGGTCACCATACAAATCTATAGCCTGATTCATGTTATTGAATACCGTCCCAGGGGCAGCATTACGGGGATTACATGCTATATCATCAGCCAACATTAAAATGATCTGAGAATCGGGTATTCCCATTCTTTTCACGGTTCTGTACAAACTTAACACATTGGCCATGTGTCTATAGTTGAACCAGAATCTGGACGTGGAAACCAACACGGCCCAATTATTGGTATGGCCGGAGTCACTTATTATCTGTTCAGCATTCTCTGGTGTTACAACATTTGGATCACTGCAGACAAAACTGATTAACAGGAGGAAGATTAAGAACAAACCTCTCATGATGATGTGTTGTGCTTATAAATCGCGATTTTATGTTTTTGGTTGCGAAATTAGTTGAAAATATATGCATTGTTTTACTACTCAAAAATAGCTAAAGGAGTGATATTTTCGGCATTTAATGTTTTAAACCGTTTCTTCATGATTTTATCTATAGTAGCTGTTGTTTTCTTGTTGGGACCTAGAATTTTTTGAAGTTCCCATTTTATATACAAGGCATTGGCGGAATACTGGATTGCAAAAATAAGATACGAGGCTTTTCTTCTGTTTAAACCAGAAATACTTTCAGAAAGCTTTTTGTGAAGATCTTCACTATCATTGTAATAATGCTTCATTTTTGTGGCAAGTTTCAGGTACAAAAACTTTCCTTGCTTATCGGTTATTTTATGTTCTTGTCTGAGAGAGTATTGAGAACTCATTTCTCTACTTAACACCTCGGCTTTGGCAATTACTGTTTGAAGATTATAATCTGTTATTAAATCTTGTGGGTTTGTGAACTTCCCACATTTGAAATCACTGGCAATTCTCTGCGCCAAACTGGTGAATGCTTGAACCACTAACTTGAACTTAGGTTTGTTGTTTTCATCCATAATTCTCAGAATGAGAAGAAACTTATCATCAATAGGATATCCCCATACATTATACTCGAGTCTCAACCAATCCAATTTACTGCCATTTAAGGTTAAGTGGACTTTCTTTGTGTCAGTATACTCTTCTATGCTCTTAGATTCTAGAGCAAGAAATCCATCTACAGTGATAAAATCTAAAGTCAACTGATCTTCCATCTTTCCCAACTGAACCATTTTATTATGGGTCGCTTGCTCTTCAAGTCTTCTTAATCGTTCTTTTTCTATTGCTTCTTGCTTCTTTAATTCTTCTTGTTCTTCCCAATACTTATCTTTTTCCTTCTCAAGTTGTTCCAAAGTCTTACCGTGGATTAAATAATCCGAGGGAAGAGAAAATAATGTAGGTACTGATTGAATACCTGTCCCTCTGGTACCAGCGATATCCACAACATGACAATGGGTTTTGCCCTCATACAATCTTAGCCCTCTTCCTATCATTTGCACTAACAAGGGACGAGACTTTGTAGGCCGCACCAAGAATAATGAATCTATATTGGGCATATCTGTCCCCTCTGTAAACACCTGGACATTACAAAGAACATCTATAAGACCGTTCTTGAAATCTTCTATTATAGCCCGTCTTTCATGCTTGACGGTATTACCTGTGACATACTGAGCATTGATACCCGATCTTTGCAACACTCCACAAAGAGTCTTACAATGATTTATATCTACACAAAACATTAACGTGGATGTAAATTTATACTCTTTTCTAAGCTCTTTGTACGACAAAGCCACTAAAAGATTTATTTCCGAATCATTAACAGCTTGAGAAAGACTGGTGATTTCATAGTCATGGTTTTTCGTGGCCACTTGACTCAAATCTATATTTGCTTTGAGACTGGAAAATTTCACATCCACCAACTCTTTATTTTGTACCATGGTTAAAAGACTTCTTTCAAACACAATTTCATCAAAAACCTCCCCTAAAGACTTCCCATCACTTCTTTCCATGGTTGCCGTGCATCCTATAACATAAATATCCAGGTCTTTTGTATCGGCTCCAAAATACTTGAGAATCTTGGTCCAAGACGCGGCAGAAGCATGGTGACACTCATCCAATATAATGGCTTTGAAATCTTGGGGATTGTATCGATTTAGACGAGAAAGTCTTACAAGTGTTGGTACAGAACCCACTACCACGTCACTGTCAAAATTGGCCCGTAAATGACGCATATCTATCTCTACTTTTAAATGTGGATTTATTCGTGATATTGTCTGGGCAGCTTGTTTGATCAATTCTTCAGTGTGAGCTAGCACAAGAACTTTATCTCCTTGTTTAGGACTGGACTTTGGCAATTGGGGAATAAGATGAGAAAACACTACCGTCTTACCTCCCCCAGTAGCAAGTACAAACGCTGGACGTCTTATACCACTAGTGAGTGCGGTTTTGACAGCTTCTATGGCATCTGTTTGGTAATCTCGAAGCTTTAATACGGGGAATGGTGGTGGAAGTCGGTCTATCATGGTGCTATAGGCCCTAATAGCATGTTTATTACTTCCTGTTATCTGCCTAATTGCTATCCTACACTGTCGTATGGTTATCATATAAACGCGAAATCTTTCAATTTAAATCTTGATTCATTTTCCATTACTTTACATACTATAAATATTCAAATCTGTCATTGGTCTAGGCTTTAAATATATCTACTCTGGATCTTTTGAACACATTGTGATAGAACAAATCCAGACTATTCACCTTTTCAACATTATCATTACCTTCCGTATCTGGAGCTTTGGTACTCATCACTACATAAGAACCTTCTTCTCTAGATGGATCACGACTAGGTCTAATAAAAGAACCAGGATTGATTACTACTACATTTTTAATCACTTTGGCAAAGAATCTCAAATCAGATGGTAAAATGATCACGTCTGGTAAAGAATCACCTAATTCAGCCAATCCCATATATGATATTTCCAAAGATGATCCGCCCACTTTAGTTTCCACAAACTCTTCTGCCATGACACCATCTACATTTTCTACTTCTTTTTCAGACTCTGCTTTACTAAGACCTTTCTTATTGATAGAACCTGGGAAGTTAGGATAGTATCTCCTTTGTTCAAATATATGGTTAACAATTCTTTCAAACCTGTTCGATAAGATCTTTGAAGTTTCTCCAAATTTAGAAACATCTTTCAAATCTTTAAACACATCCAAATTAGAGCATCCAAAAAGAATTTCGTTAATAGCAAAACCAGAAGGATTAGGAAACACTTTTACATTTTTAGGCAAGCCTAACGCTTTCCTATCAAATGAATCTTGGGGATAAGAACAATGCTTGGCGGTGGCATCTTTTAAAGAAGGAATTAATATCACCTGAATTGTGGGGTTGATCTTCTTCAACACAGGTGTCACAGTTAAACGGAAAACATCATCTAAGTTTTTAGGTTGTTGTTTGGCGTTGGGAATTTCAATATCACCTTTGGTTACGGCTTCGTTGTTCAAATCCACAAAAGGACCAAACAAAACCACTACATTTGGTTTAATTTCAGTATTAATTCTATCAGCAAAAGCTTCAAACTTTTCGTAGTTCAAATTGGTCAGATTTGAAAACGGTCCACAAGCCATAACAAACTTCAAACCATCATCACCAACCAAATTCTTATACTCTTTGATTTCAGATTCTGAAGAAACTGGAGCCCCCAATTCAGGTAATGGCAATACTTCTTGTACTATAAACATTTGACCTGTAGGATTACTTCCCTTCAAGCAAACAATCTGACCTGGAAAAAAAGAGTATTCTTCCAATTTCGATAAATCCAATGGAACTCTTTGACCAATTCCTGACAATCTTGAGGTTTCTAAGTGAAGCGATTTGGAGTTCAAACTAACTAAACTATCATGAAGAGGAGAATCTGGTACTATTCTACCACAACAGTAAATCTCAAATTGGGAATTTGAACAGGGGTTTCCAAATTTAATATCAGAATCTTCTTTATGACTGTCTTGAAAGAGCTGTGCAAAAGTGTCAATTTGTTCGTCTAACATATCGGCATTTTCCAACAACTTCATGGACATCGTCCGGAATTTGTACTTACTAGCATCGAAATTAGCGGTGATACGTACTTTTGGAGGAGCATTTTCGTCCAAATCGTTTTCAATGGCGGCCACATTATCGTTCAACGTTTCAAGGACAGTATTAGAATCAAGCGCGTGCACACCTCCAACAGATGGAGTAAAGTCAAAGGACTGTTTGGCCGTTTGGAAATTTTGAGGAGATGAGCCTAGGTTTGCTTGGGGAGTCTTATAAGGCGTATCCATAGTTTTTCTCATCTTCATATTAGGAGTTTCACCTATAGGACTGGATGAGTTGATTGGAAGTAAGGGCTTTCTTTTTATACCAGAAGAATTTAAGTCTCGAGATCTTTTCATGGAAGGGGTCTTGTTATTTTTAGCAGCCAAACTCACTTGTAAATGGTTTTGAAACAGGTCCAAGTTAGCTAATGATAAATCTAAATTTTTCTGAACTTCATTAACATTATAGCCTTCCCAACTAACGAATAGTTCCTCCGCTGAATAATTAAAAATTTGCTTTAAAGATTTCAATTTGGCAGCAACTTCGTCACTCAATGAGTCAGAGAGTCGAAAGGCTTTAATGAACTCTGCTTTGTCTACTGCCGACATGTTTATCGAATATTGGTCTGCGAAAAGTTGAGATAAATAAGAATTTACGCGACGCGAATTATCAAAATATATTTTTGTGCTAAATACAAGTGATGGCTAATATACATAATCTAATCGAGGGACTAAACTTGCAAGCTGAGCTAGTGAATTGATTAATCAGACTTGGTAGCATCAGAGTTGGAAGAAACGGCCTCTTCCTTGGGGGCTTCCGGTTTAGAATCAGCTTCTTCTGTGGTGGGTTCAGCTTTAGAATCAGCTTCTTCTTTGGTGGCCTCAGATTCGCCATCTTTGTCGTCAGATCTTTTCTTGAAATCCCTTCTTTTGTTGTTGTTGTTCTTACGGAACTTCTTAGCGTCTTTGTTGTTGCTGAAACTGTTTTTTCTTTTGGTAACTTCATTGACACCGAATCTTTTACCGTTTTCTCTCATTTCTTGGAAGGTCAATAAAGACATCATTTTCAACAATTTGGTCTTGTCAACAGTTTCATCATCTTTAGGAACAACACCTTCTGGATAACTGACTTCTAATTCATTTAACAAATATTCAGCGTCTTCTTGGGTTTTGAATTCAATGTCAACTGCACCAATAAATTCTTTGGATCTGTTTCTAATTCTACGGATGGAACAAAGAAATTTTTCCTTAGGTAATTTATCAACAATCTTGGTGTTGAAAAATTCCTCCAATTCTTCTTGAGAAACATCCTTTGGTAATCCTTCAATATGAACAGAGTTTCTCTTTCTAAGATTTTTCAATTCATTGAATTCTCTTAAAGGATCGGTTCTTCTGATCATATCGTTATTTGCTGAAAGGGTCAATTTGTCAGATTTTTTCAAGGCTTCAATAACCTTGTCTTCTGGTCTATATTGTCTCATTCTACCAAAGGTTAAGATGGTTTTCAATTCCACCCATCCATCATTGGCTTCATAAATCTTCCATAAAAATCTATCGGTTTGCAAATTACTATCAGAAAAATAAAATTCTACTTGCTTAATAACCTTGCTATCAAAGTCTTCACCTTCATAAACGTTTTCGGTCATCCTGAGCTATTACTATCTGAATGTATAATTGAGTTCTTTACTGTCTTTGAAAAATACTCAAAAAATTTCCAGATGCTTTGAAATTTGCCACGACCTTTGAGATGAAAAATCTCCACGATGTGTGCTCTTACCGTCTTTCAAAGCTATACCCTATGACGCTTGTACAACTCCCCAATGCTTTAAGACAGAGTGAATTAGTGCAAAATTACGATACTATTTTGAAGAAGGTATTAGAATTAGCAGCTAAATATGTTGTTGGATCTAAGCAAAACCCTCCGGTCAATCTTGTAGCAGTATCCAAGTTGAAGCCATCCAGTGATATTCTCACTTTATACAACCATGGTGTTAGACATTTTGGAGAAAACTACGTCCAAGAATTGGTCAGCAAGGCAGAAGAGTTACCTAAGGATATTAAATGGCATTTTATTGGAACTTTGCAAACAGATAAGTGTAAGATCTTAGCTAAGCAAGTGGAGAACTTATACGCAGTGGAAACTGTTGATGCTTTAAAGAAGTGCAAGAAACTTAACAGTTGTAGAAAAGAAATCGAAGGAAGTAAGATTCAAATTTACTTACAAATCAACACATCTGGAGAAGACCAAAAATCAGGATATTCTCTTTCTGATTTGGATAAGATCTATGAATCAGTAGAATATTTATTGAGTGATGACAGCACCCATTTGAATTTTGAAGGATTGATGACGATAGGTTCATTTGCAGAATCTACTGAGTCCGAAGAAAACCAAGATTTCAAGAGATTGGTTGATTTAAAAAGTCAATTGGATACGAAGTACGGCTTAGATTTGAAGACTAGTATGGGAATGAGTAATGATTATGAAGATGCCATTAAACAAGGTAGTTCTAGTGTAAGAGTGGGCAGTTCTATCTTTGGTGCTAGACCTCCTAAAAACTAAGAGTAGAAATTTTATAATGAACATTTATTGCACTACTTCCTTTTGACTAACTTCTTTAACGAATTCTTTTTCTTCGATTCATTCTTGGTAGGATAAGTATGAACCGTTTCATTAGGAGTAGCTTCGCTTCCCTCATAATCCTTTTGATACTCATTTGTAGTTGGGGGACTAATATGTTGATTATCGTCTATGGTGGAATAGGTTTCTTTTTCCTCTGGATTGTTAGTACTTGGGACTTTAACCACTTCATCAGTACTATCTCTTACCTGATCTAAATCTTCCTCGAGCTCTACAGGTGCCTTCTCAAATCCAGTCAGTTTACCTTGTCCAACAACTTCAGATTCATCATCTTCAGGGGGGTTACCGTTAGCAATAGATTCGGCTTGCGACAAAGCTTTGTCAACAGAAGAGCCTTCCCAGATGGAGTCATTGATGGGTGCAACATTGCCTCTAACTTTACTGGAATAGTAATCGTGTCTTAACTTGATATCATTATCAGTGAAATCATTATCCCATTCAGCTTCACTCTTGAAGAATGTGAAAAGTTTACCAAAGATAAACCAAATGATAAGGAACAAGTGTTCAGAAACAAGTAAAATAAAAACCAAGTTGGTGGAACTACCATGAACACTAGCTTTATCCAAAGCAAATTGTCCCAAAGATTTTGGAGGATGTTGTCCATGACGGTAAAAAGTGGTAATAGCAGGTCCAATGATAGATCCAATCCAAGTCAAAATGAACAAAGCATAATTCCAAGGATAAATAGAATCCACCCGTTCCGGAATTGGAGGCTTGAAATATTTACCGTTCAAAAGTTTGAGGTAATCTAACTTAATGGTGATAATTAAAAATACAATGGTAACCAAAGGAGCTAAAGACCATACTGGTCCAAAAAGAATCAAGTATCCGTACACCATACAGCCAAATCTCAAATCATCGTCAACACTGTAACTTGGAAGAGCCACAAATTTCCGAACATTCTTCAACCAGGCTTTTTCTTGAGGTGAGTCTTTTGGTTTGTAGTCATCTTTGGAAAGTAATCCTACGACAAAACTAATAATGTGAGGCAATAAGTATTTCATCACCAATTGTACCACTTGGTTAGTAACCACAAAGTAAAAGTATTGTAAGTTCAATCTTTCTTGGTTCATTTTGAAATCTTCCTTGTTCTTCAAATGAGTCAAGTACCGATAGTAGAAAGCGTTCTCGTTCAATTTGGAAGATAAAGTGTGTTGAATGTCAGTTAAATTGGGTTCAATCAAATGAGCAAATGGCAAGTAAATGAAGGAAGTAATAATCAATGGCATGTAACTGGTCAAAAAGTTCAATACAAATTGTTTGATTAGAATTGAATTGTTTTTGGTATAAGCACTGTTATGGTTTTCAAATTTAACCAAAATACCGGTGACAGCGTTGAAGACAATAGTTAATATAGGAACAAACACGGAAATTAATACTGTTGGAACTAAAGATAAAAACATTTTACCAGGCCCATCATAAATTTCGTTCAAGAAAATTTCAATAACAAAACATCCCAATTGGTAACCCACTAAAATAGCTGCAAAAACTAAGGCCACGGGAATAAATGTTAATTGTTTGAGGAATTTGTACCCTTCATAGTTGTTATTGTGTTTGTAAGAAGACTTTTGTTCGAAGTATTCATTGATATCAACCAATTGAAGTTTATGGTCTTGAATAAGATGGTAATTACTATTACCCCAGAAACTAACCAAGTATCTTTCTCTCTTCTTCCAGAAGGTGATGAACAAAGTACCCCAAGCAACATTGACCAAACAAAAGGTTAAAGAGAAAGCTTTTTTTGACTTGAAAAAACTGATTATTCCAAAAACTGTTAAAAACACCAACCAAGTGATGAAAAATTTCATAAATTCAAAATAAAGAGCCACATGGATCCCGAAATTTTCCTTGATAAAATTAGTGGATGGGTTTTTAAAACTAACCAAATGGTCCACAATGTCTTGATAAGGTGAAGTACTAGTAATTTCCTTAGTAAGGGGAGTGATACTAATAATTTCAGAGTGTTTTTCAATATCAATATCATCTACAGTATTACCTGTCAAATAATCATAGATAATTCTAGCCTTGTCGGCTTTGTTCTCAATTGAAGAAGTAATTCCAAACTCGTAGTTTTTGATCAAATCTTTCTCTGCCAATTCAGTATACTTGTAATTGGCCAATTTGATGAAAATCAATAAACTATCATTGTTATAGTCTCTAATAGTACTGTAAAATCCCTTATCGTCAAGCAACAGCAAAATGGTCTCAAGTTTAGTGGTATTTGATTTGCCTTGATACACCAAGACAAAATCTGCTTGGAGCTCTTTAATTGACATTGGTAAACGAGTTAAAGTGGTAGTTTCCAACTTTCAAAGAGGAGCAATATTTATATTGTGGAGCAATGAAAAATGAAATTCTCGTGCGCGGACACTTGGTGAGTTGGCAGGGGTGGGCTGATGGTGCCATTGGACCGAAAGTAGTACGACTGGCGGTAGCGAAGGGCGGTAGCGAAGAGCGGTGCGAGGCTTAGTTGTCAAGTTTGACAGATGTTGCTAGACAGTATACTCTGGTCACATTATTTAGAGTTTGTCTGCCTTGCTGAGTATTTTCCATGAGATACACACGTACTAACTATTCATTCTATCACAGTCATACTGCTCCCTGTATAATCACGCCATAATATACCGTTGCAAAGCTGTCATACTTAAAAAATCACCTCCACTTTCTTTTCTCCCCTGGGGCTACCTGCAGGACGTCATGAAAATATAAAAGAACAGGGTTTCGCACTAAATTAATTAATTATAACCACACAATAACCTGATAGACCAGAGTAAGTTGAAACATCCAAGTTTAAATAATCATAGTATTTTGGAAAATCGCCTTGTCCCCAATCGTCCGAACACTCCCAATCTTTCCTAATATATAAGGTCAAAGAATATCTAAAGGCTTCTACAAGTTCCCTAAGAATAAATATCCATCCCAGGCGATTTCTAAAATTCTATCTTCAAAATAACGAAATTCCGTATCCTCAAGGTATCCTGAGTTCTAAGGTATTACCACCTGACCATCCTTATGAACGATTTTCTTGATGAACCCAAACTATGAATTTGATTTGCTATTATCATGTTGGTATACCGCTCTGGTTAATCCTCTTGGTCATGATTTTTCGAATTACTAGTTGTTTAAACGGTTTCCTTGTTTTGGTCTAGCAAGTTATTGTGTGGTATGATATTTTTGTCATGGTTTGTGTATTGCTTATCTAAATTCTACTTTTACCAACCAACATACTCTCTACCAACAGGTCTGAATACCCTGATTTGACCACTCTTCATCTCTCCAAGCTTGTAGCTTTCCTTCTTCAACTGCCCGTTACTAGATTCAATCACCTTGAACTTCTCTTTCTTACTATCATATTCAGCTACCACAGCAGCATGGATATTATCAGTACCAACACTTACAGTCTTGGATCCTCCTAACCCTTTATGAACGGAAAACTTTCCGTTTTTAATACAGAAAATATCCCCAGGTCTTACATCATCGATTTTAGCAATGCTATGGTTATTACTATTTTTATAAATAGTTACCCCATACATTTTCGTACCAATAGGCTGCAAAACTTTTGGACCCAATTTCTCAAATATCTTGGGAACCAAAGAATCGTTACTTAGCCCTGATAAACTGTTACTGATAGTAAGAATTTGATTTCCATGTTCACGGTGTGATTTATCCAATAAGTCTTTCCTTATGATAGGAGCAGGTTTAGCCGCGTAGTTGGTGAATTTGACAGTTGACCGAGGATCATCCACTTCATACTCCAACTCAAATTCTAATTGGGTAAGGTCATGGAAAAGAACGTAGTAGTCTTTATAATTCTTAACTCTGCCACCTCTTTTCTTCAAAGTGTGGACATCCACTTCATAGATTAATTCACTACCAATCTTACTGGCTAAGAAATCTGGTAAATCATCTTTTAACCACCAGCTGCTAGTACTGTTGATATTGGCAATTTCAAATTCTAGGTTTTCAAGATAAAGATCAGCTTGGGCTTGGTCTTTCTTGGACCCCCGACTGACCTCGGTGGAACTCCTTCTAAGAGAATGAGAATCTGGGGCGGAAGATGTGATATCAGTGGTGGCCTTTTTTAGACCAGGTACATCACCTGTTGGAGGTTGAGGAACACTGGGGGAAGGAGGTAAGTCCAGTGGTGGGAGTGGTGCTGATGGGACTGAAGGAACAGTAGTAGGAACCGGTGGGATTGGCGCCTCACCGGGAGTACCAAAAGACTTATTAGCATCAAACTCAAACTCGTCCTCACTGGAATCTTCGTACTCTTCAGCTGGCACAGGCACTGGTGGTAACTCCCTATCAGGTTGGACCTCTGACGGCATTTGAGGCACCGGAGGTGCTTTGGGCAATGGGGGCGCTACGCCGGTGGGGGCCTCTGTGGGAGCCTCCGTTGGTGTGCCTGTTGGTGCGCCTGTTGGTGGGGGCGGTGGTGGGGGTCTGGAAGTTCGTTCTGGGGTTTTAGGAACTGGAGCCCCCGTTGGAATTGGGGGGATTTGTCTTACAGACGAGCCAGTATCTATGTTTTGCAATTTGGGTGTTGATTCGTTAGACGACCCAACCACTTTATTTTTGTCTGACAAATCTTCATCAGCTTCGTATCCAGCGGGTTCAGTATCCACTGGAGGTTCATCAAGAGATATACGTTCATCTTCTTCGGCTTCCCCAGCTGCACTGTTGTCCGACTGAATGGCAGCACTAGGGCGGGCTGGTGCCACTGGTGGGGGTCCTTGAGGCTTAATTTCTGCTTCAGTGGGTTCATCATATTCACCCAAGGAAGATGATTCATGCCCAGGAACTTCTTCTTCTACATCCACAAATTCATCAACTTCGTCTTCAGCTTTGTTTAACTTTGCAGGTAAGTCGTTTGGATTGGCAAATGGCATTATGGGAACAGCAGCAGGGGCTGGTTCATCTTCTTCTACTTTTGGTTTCGGTTTTGGTTCAGCCTCTACCTTTTTCTCTGCTTTTTTAGGAGCAGGTTGACCAAAAGCGGGCATTCCCATCATACCAAACATATTTCTACCACCGGACATTTTGGCCATCCGTTCAACTAATTTCCGTCTCCGTAAATCTTCATCGTCTTCTCCAGTTTCCTCTTCGTTCTCTTCAGCTTCTTCAACGGGTTCAGGTTCCTCTGCTTCCAGAACAACTTCGGTTTCCTCATCAATGGGTTCAGCATCTCCATACTTTACACTATCAGCAGTACCTGTGCTTTTGTATGAACCCCCAGTATGACTACCTTCAAGAATCTTCAGCGAGTTGGTTCTAGAAAGGGGTTTCTTAATAGAGTCTATATCAGAATCAAGGGCTTCAGAGTCGTGTGGTTGTACTAACTCATGGGCCTGAGCTTCCCGTCTTTGTTTCTGTTTTTCCTTTTCTTCGGCGGCTTTCTTTTTCCGCTGTTCTTGCTTCTCCAACGCAGCGGCTTCCCGTTCAGCTTCTTCCTGTTGCCGTTTTTGTAACAAGGCAATTCTTTCCTTCAAACTAAGCTTAGCTTCCTCGGGTTCTTCTGCTTCCTTTTCGGAATGTTCCCGATAAATTTCCGTCGGTTTAGGGGCTTGGTGGTTCGCGTGTCCCCCTACAAGGAAAGATTCGTCTCTTGGTTTAACTTGAGGAACATAAGAGGATTTTGCACTGGCAATAAATTGTTTCTTCACAGCGTAAGGATCATCTCTCCTTTGATTGGGAAAAACAGCACCGGCCAGGGAAACTTTGGACTTTTGTGGGGAAACTGGGGCTGGAACAGGAGCTTTGACTTCTTCTGGTTCAATTTCTGCAACTTCCTCTGGTTCCAGTTCCACTGCTGCTGGTTCTTCCACAACTTCCTCCACTGGCTCTGGAACCTTTTCTGCTTGCTTGAAAACTTCCACGAAGTTCTTGGGGAACATCCCTGACTTGCCATCATAGGTTCCTGAATACCACTCGTGGTCCTCAATCTCAGTAACCGTGATCAATTGACCGGCAGAAAACACCAAGTCGTCTTCAAATTCGGATTTATAGTCGTAGAGCGCCTTGACCTTGAACGGAGCACTTGGTTCAGACATGGTTGTAACACAATTGGCCAAGTTTTGATGGTTGAAAACTGCCCCTATGCGAAATGAGTGACAAGCGATTTGAGTGTCGCACGTCGGGAATAACTTCAATGAGCAATGGCAGTAGTAGTACGGGCAGTAATATGAGTAAGAAGAGTACCACTGTGACGGTGGACGGGGCGATATTGTCGTCTTTTGGGCCACAGAAAACGTTTGACTACCACCAAGGAGCCAGTATCACGTCATTAGATTTTGACGATAGTGGGCAGTATTTGATATCTTCTGGAATTGATAAGACCATTCAATTGTACGATGTCCATAAGGGAATTCACCAGAAAGCCGTACAGAGTCAGAAGTATGGGGCTCATTTGGCACGGTTCACTCACAAGGATTTGAATTGTTTATATGTTTCTACGCCTGTAATTGACACAACAGTTCTGAGTCTGGACCATGCTATAAGATATTTATCACTAGCAGATAAGACGTTTTTACGGTATTTCAAAGGTCACAAAGACCAGGTGATATCACTAGAGGTTGATCCTGTGCATGACAGTTTTTTGAGTTCTAGTGTGGATAATACGGTGAAACTATGGGATTTAAGAAGTCCAGGACCAGTGGGAAGTATCGAGACCTCATCTCCAGGCCTTGTTAGTTACGATCCCCATGGGATTCTCTTTGCCGTGGCTAGGGGACCTGTTTTTAAAGGGGAAGAAGAGATTGAAAAGCTACATGGAAACCTTGAACTTTATGATTTAAAATCCTTTTATCAAGGACCGTTCCTCAAGACTGAAATACCGTCAAATAAAAATTGGTTGAATGTAGAATTTTCCAATACGGGTAAAACCATCTTAATTACAACAGAATCTACGGAACATTATTTGGTGGACGCGTTTCTGGGTCAATTATTGACTATTCTTCAAATTTCTTCAGACCATAACATAAATGCTAATTATGCATATCCCGGTTCCAGTTGTTTTTCACCCTGTGGGAGGTTTGTAATTCTTGGATCTGGTAAAGGAACACTTCATTTATTTGATGTCAGTAGTATAGTAACATCCAATGGAACGAAAACAGTCAGTGAAAGTGATAACCCCAAGAAAGTATCAGCATTCAAAACTATAAGCTCAAATCAGGGAGTACCAAAAATTATAGCATTCAATCCTAAATTGTTAACATTAGCCACGGCAGATAATGGTGTTACGCTCTGGCAGCCGTGATGTATATATATGTAATATTAGTATATAGAGAAATTTAGAGGCATTTTGAAATGATTATCGCGATTCCATCTATGGTAAATGGCATCAGTCTATTCTTGAAGGACGCTTTAAAGGTAAAAGTTGCCTTTCCTAAACGGTTGATAACTATACCAATCCCCAAAGCACCCATAACCCTTCAAAATGATATAAATTTGAAACCCCCAAAGTATTCCTCCGCCCTTGAATTTATCACCAACTTCAAACCTCCATCGTTTCTAAATAAAGATCAACTCCCACAACAAGCAATAGATATTCGAGGAATAGATGCTGCTGCTTATCGATTTATGTCTCGAAAGCAAATGCTACGGAAAATCCCTCCTATAGTTGAAACAGAGTTTGTTCAAATGAAATTCTTCCCTGATGATCACTTTCTATCATTAGCCAGAAAGTCGAATATAGCCATGGCTTATTTCAATACGCCAGCAAAAGCTCTCAACAACGCTGTTTTGGAACTGGCATTACGATCATACAAGGGAAAATTTAAGAAACATCTTTTCTTCACGGCTAAGTCCAACCCCCTTTCTACTGCTGTTGGTAGAGCTCACTTTAAAAAGCTAGTCAAACGGATTTTATTTGAAGCTGTAAGTGATTCAGATGTCCAATTTACTCGTGGGGTGTTTTTTGTGTTGTTCCACAAAGTTCCAGTGAGTTCCAAGGATCATTATCACTTGGTAGAGAGTATTAATCGAGGTGTTGATAGATTATCCAATAAGAAATGGAGAGAGAAGTTGATCAAAATCACTAAAGATCAGAATAAAATGTTTGGTAATGGAAAAGAACTTTTGAATAGTGTGCAACGACAGAACACGGTGGGCGAAAAGAACGTTCCTATGAATTATCCCAAATTACCGTTTACGAATGAATGATATATAGAATTAAATGAGTTATATCTCACACCACTTAGGCACCTCTGTCTTGAAATCAAAACCATCTTCTCCTCTATAACTATACCTATACGCATGTAACCATATAAATGATCTATCTCTTTTCCTTTCCAAGTCAAAAAGATCTCTTCCACATTCTTCACACGGGATTTCGCTTTTATATGAATGGATTCTTGCAATGGCAAGAGTTTTGAGCTGCTTAAGCTTAGCCTCAATTTCAGCATCTATAAACTTGGTAACATCTATAAGTTCTTTAGTCATCTTCACTTCACCATAAATAGGTTTATTAAACGGTTTAATTTGATACATTTTTTCATAGATCTGCATTTCAATTGCATTTTTCAAATGGTTGATTTCAGAAATATCTCCAAGGTTATTGTATACAAAATCATTCGTTATAGGATACCCTATAGCTCTTAAGTGAATCCTGATCTGATGCATTTTCCCAGTAATTGGTGTACACAAAACCACACTTTCGTTCAATTCCTGATTATACTTAACTCTTTTAAATTTAGTGGTAGAATCTGTGGGTAATTGTTGAAGATTTGAGGGCATCAAATATCCACCGTTGATGTTCACTTGAAATATTGGACATGTCACCAGGAACTCCTGTTCAGGAAATTCACCTTGAACACGAGCAAAATACTGTTTGGTCGTCAAATCTCCCTTCTTCTCTATAATCGCCAGTAATCTCTGGCCTGCGGTTTTAGTAGTACCAAAGATCAATATTCCCGAAGTGACTTTATCCAATCTATGACAAGTCCAAATGTTGGTCAAGTTCAAGTCATGCTTCAATATCTCCGTCACCGAGTTTAGTTTGTAATTGGACGTAGGGTGAGTGGGAGTTCCTGCTGGTTTATTCACCACTAGTAAATCGTGAGACTGAAAAACTATACTGATGGCAGTTCTAGGATCATTGGGTTTGATACTATCGTCCACAATCACACTAGGTTCATGCATATGTCGATGGTTATAGATAACATCCTGCTTGGCTATTCGTCGATGCTCCAATTCGGGCCATCCTTTTATGAGCCTAGCCTCTGTTCGCTTCCCATAATCTTCCAAGACGTAGATTTTATGGTTGATGATCTCACTTTTAACCACATCTTCTTGCTGGCCCAATTCGTTGGTGTAAATGTCTAGCAATGTCTTACCTTCCCATCTTGTCTTTATGTGAGTTTCAAATGTTTTGTAGTAGGGTTTAACTTTGCGGAGACCATTCTCTATCACGTAAAGACCATGGCTCATGAAATTTGTGAAATTTACAAAATGAGAATTCAAAGTGAGAGTTCTAAATTAACTTTATAATCTTTATTACATTACTTTTACTATTTATAGACATAGGCATAATTTCCAACACCAGGCAGAAACCATTCTATCGGCACTCTATCGCCCATCTACTTTTTAACTTGGAGGTATAACATTAGCAGCGTTCTTTCCAACAACATTTCCTGGAGGGTCATAAGAACAGATAATGTAAAGACCCCAGTTGCTTTTAGAACAATCCTTATAAGCACATCCTACTTTGGTGGTACCTTTCCAGACGACTTGAGTGAAATGGTCGTAAGTATTAGCAGATTGGTAGTTATAGTAGTCTCCTTCATCGTACCATGCTTTAACAGCAGATGGACCGTCTTTGAATCCAGCAGCAAGATTCTCACCAAATGGACCGTGGGTATGGGTCAAGACTCCTGAACAGTCATAGCTGTCAGCGTTCTTCTTAGCGTACTGGTAGGCTGAATCGTCCCACGATAAGGCTGACGCGTCATGGTCAGCTCTGTAATCATTGTGAGCCTTTAAGATTGCTTGAGCAAATTGAGGATCGCTTCCACTAACACCACCAGAGCCACCAGAACTGGAACCACCAGAACTAGGGGTAGATTGGGCGGTAGATGATGTAGATGTTGGTGTATAAGCTGGGGCCGAGGTAGCAGGGCTGGTGGCAGCAGTAGTACCAGCAGGGAAATTAAAACTTATCACATCATCTTCATCGTCTGAGCTGGAACTAGAACTGGAACTGGAACCAGAACTAAGACCAAAAAATCCAAGCCATTGATCTACCAACCCGTTGGAAAGTAAAGAATCCAAGTTAAAACCGGAACCAGAACCAGAACTTGATGGTGAGGTTGGGGCAGCAGCAGCAGCAGCTACTGCGGAAGTGGTTGGTTGAGCAGTAGGACTTGGTTCATCGTCAAATAAAAATGTGAAAAATGATCCGTCATCGTTCAATACTTGGGTAGTTGTTTGCCATAAGGTCTGAACTACAGGGGCAGGAGCAGCTTTGATCAAGGAGGTGGAGATGGCAAGAGCCATCACCATCGATATACCATTCAATTTCATGATCGTTTGACGATTCAGGTATCAAAAAGGAGTGAGATATAACTTTGGTTGAAAAAGTGTTGGAAGGATTTTTCTTCATTATATAGGATGAGGAAATCTCCTCTTTCAGTATTTCATATTAAAATTCCTATTAGGGTATAGGCTAGAAGCTGCAAAAAATCTAAGGTCTCGAATTTTTTCAACACTTCTCAATCGGGAAATTTAATTGGTAGCACTTGCCTAATTAGGCAATGTAATTAAAACAAACCTTCCCATGCCGCAATGGCACTGATGACAACTACCCTTTAGGGTTTAGAAGCTTTAAGGTATGAAGATGACCATGGGTTATTCAAGAAAGTAAAAAGTTTGGGGAAGCAATTATTTTGGATCATATGGAAGATGAAATGTGCATTTGATATTGGCTTAGGTAAGCTGCGATTAAGTATAACCATATTTAATTGTCTATTTAATTAATGTCCAAAGATCCGTAACTTTAAAGACTATCAAGATAGATCTAAAATCTGCCTTCAAAAATTTCATTCAAAATTACTCCCACAATCTCAGCAATTCCTGCTTGTGTACATTTGGCAGATATTTCGAAATTCTTACCAACATTATCTATACTCTTGATGGTGATCAAAACCCCCACATTAACACTTTGCGTGTGAACTACTCCAGCTGCCAAAATTAAAATTCCATCTTCGTAGTCAGGCGTGCTGTGCACAACGTGGAAATTCATTCTCTGTAATAACCGGACAATATTTGCAGCCGAATATCTGTGATCGGTTAAACACTTACTAGAATACTCTCCTTGATGGTCAGCCACAATATCGTTGATTTGAAGCCATCTGGTTTTGAACTGATCCAAAGTCAACACTATGGGTGATAAAGTCTTGAGAATATTTACCGGGAATTTCAAATTCAACTGATTAAAAGACCCACCACATCTGAAACTTAAAGAGAGAATTGGGGATTCGTCCACACCAACAATGTTTCTGATCTTGATGTCTAATTCAATGGAAGTTTTATCCGCGACATTCTGGTCAGGTAATTCCACCAAATCAATCAAGTAGTTTGGGTGGACTGATGAGGTTAAACTCTTTATGTTCAAGATTTTAAAACTGCTCAAATCAGCCCCAGCAGTCTTATGGGCGTTGTTGATAACCACAAACCTATAGACGTATTTGAATTCATCAACTTTTTGAATTCTGTATGTGATTTTAACTAATTGATTTTCAAAAAAAATCCCAGCATCAAAATGTAACATTCTGTGGTAACCACTATACCAATTGGCAGAAAGAACAGTTTTACCGCCTTCTTCAAACGGATTAGCCCCATTGGTTTCCTGGACTTTATTATGGCCATTTTCAATAGGTTTCCCTGCCTTATTGATTTTGTGTTCAGTGACAATGGAATCTTTTCTACCGATCAATTTGTTGACATTACTGATTCTGGACAATAAATGGTTTTGAGTGGTTTCAAATGGTGGTAAAGGTTTTACAATGGAAGAAAGATGATTATGGCCTACGGTGAATAACTTCAAATATTCGTAAGCTCTTGTTTGAATTCCCAAGTCAATTGAAGACGATTCGATCTCAAATAAATCAATTACATTGGGAACAAATTCTTCGTTGGGAAAGCTTTGTAATAGTTTCAAAAAACTGGTTAGTATCATAGTTCTAGCAGGGAGACTGCCCTTTAAGTAACAATCGTATAATATTTGAAATTGTTGAAGGGGAGGGAATTCATCAGTGACAGATTTCCCAAATTCTCCCACCAAAAACGCTCCTAATTTCATCAAGTTTTCAGTGACACCATTATTACTACCACAGATTTTACTTAAAACCAACATGGTGGTTTTCTTTTGTAAATCATCGTTATTCACCACAATTTGGACAATTCTTTCCCAAATTTCGTTATTCAAGAATTCTGCTGAATTGGAAGATCCTCCACCACCAGGAATAGAAATTAACTTCACCATAATACTCACATACCATGTAGAGTCTTGAGCAAACCTTTCGGATAAAATAGCGATTTTGATGGAAAGCTCTGACCGCAATTGATATTCCAACAATGGGAAGAAATCAATTAATTTGTTGATAATGGTTTGGTAGTTTTCTTGATTGGTGAGAATGAATACCAAATCAAGTGATTTTCTTTTAATACTAATATCTTTATCGTTCAAAAGATTAAGTATGGTAGATAAGTTACCCGTGAGAAGAGATGCTTTATCACCAGATCTTCCCGTCAATTTGATCAAGGCGTCCAAGGCCAAGTATCTGGTATTAGTTTCAGAAGAATCCAACAACTGTACTAATGCACGCACGGCACCTGTTATAGCATCACTGGAAGCATTTAAAAAGATGGCCAAAGAAACTGCAAGGAATAAAATACTGGACTGACTGTTTCTATTAGGCAAACCTTGTACTGATTTAGTGGCATTTTGAATAGCTCTGACAATAATTAATCTCAAATTAGCAACACTTTTTTGATCGATGACTAAATCTGGCTTTATCAAGAAACAAGACTCCACCAATTGGAACAACTTAACTATTAACCAAGGGGCTGGGGTCTTGTAGTAGTAGTACTTGTCTTCGCATTTGTTGGAAATCAACAAATCATGAAGATTACTAGCCACTGAAGGAATAAGCGAGTTTATAAATTCTGGTTTCAAAGTAATGATATATTCTGCCAATGGTATAGCATTGAGAATAATTGACAACAGATTATTACTATCGATCAATGCCAACAACCGAGGAATCCAGTTGGTATTGGCCAAGATCACTGAAGGATAAATTTTCACAAGATTTCTCAACCCTATGATAGCTTTCTTTTTTATCAATTCTTCAGCCATGGGAGAAATGGTGATGGCGTAAACTTGATCGATTAATTCCACCCAATTGGCGGCTTCTTTATCGTCATCTTCGACACGGAACTTTTCCACGTTAAAGTTATTGGCAATAAAATGTAAAGCAAAAATATTAATGTCTTGATTGTTAGACTTCAAATCTATCATTAGCTGATTAAACATAAGATTGAACACATCTTCCATATACTCTTGATTATCCCCTTTGTTGTCTAGCAAAATGGAAATAGAAAGATATCCCAACTGTTTCTCTATCAAAACATTTGAAGTTAAAAGGGTTAACCCTTCTTTCATACCAAATTCAATGAGATTGTCATAGCCTAGTAAGTATATATAGATCAATTTACAAATGTACTTTCTTCTTTGGTATCCGTTCAAATTTGAATTAGAAAATTTGGTCTGAATGTTGTTGATCTCAAAGTTGATCCTTTTCTTCTCTTCTTCGAGATCCTGGGTGTTCCTTATGTCTATAATGAACTGAGTAAGGCCCTTCATGGTACGCGGAGACTTAGATTTTGGGTGAGATTTTGTAGACGAGTCTGCGTGTGGAGATCAATGGGAACAATAGAGCAACCAGAGATGGATTTTTGGGGTGGTGATCGTAGGAGGGGCATTGTGATAGAACGAGAAGAAATAAGGGATAAGAAATTATTGTTTGGGAGTATGATAGAAGGATATTTAATCTTCTAGCTTGTGTTCTAAGAAGTTAAGTAGACTTTAAAGATCGCTCAACACCTCGCACCACCTCGACCTATATCCTCGACCTACATTTTCGCACCATCCGCACTAACCCAAAAACTTAAGTCGTCCCCCTACCACTCATTTTGATTGGTCAAAACATTTCGCATACCCGAACGTTGAAAAACAATTTCATTAACACTAAATCATGTCTTCTGTTGCCAAAGCTGTAAGCACTAAATTAGATTGGGCCAAGGTCATCAGTACCTTAGGATTAACTGGTTCCACTGCCAGTTCCTTGACTGCTTTCAAAAAAAGACACGATGATGCCAAAAAGGAATACTTAACCTTGACTGAAAAACCAGTTGAGATTGATTTCAACCATTACAGATCCGTTTTATCTAACACCAAGATCGTTGATGAATTGGAAAAAACCGTTACTTCTTTCAAACCAGCCACTTACGATGCTTCCAAAACTTTAAAAACCATCGAATTGTTTGAAAACAAGGCCATTGAAAATGCCAAATTAACTGAAAAATCTGTCATTGATGAAATTAATCAATTACAAGCTACTTTGAAAGACATTGAAAACTCCAGACCTTTCGATCAATTGACCGTTGACGATGTTTCCAAAGCCAGACCAGACTTGGACGACAAGGTCAACTACATGATTAAGAATGGTAAATGGGAAGTTCCAGGTTATAAAGAAAAGTTTGGTGACTTGACTGTTATGTAGACAAAGCCAGCATAGAATCACGAAGGTAACTGTTTATTTTGTAAGGTAACCGTTACATTATTTTCATCAATATATACAATTTTATCGAATTTTTCGAAATACGTTTTGGGAAGATAGCTCACATCATCAACATTATTGATGGTGCTTATTGACCTGGTATTATTGTAGCCTCTATCAAACACATTTGACCAAGAATAACAAATAATATTACAATGAAATCTATCTCTTATTTGAATGAGTAAATCAGCCAAACTGACATATTTAGATAAAGAATTCTTCAGTTTCAAATCCCAGTAGTATACAGACACATTGCTTATTACGAGGGTACTAATAACAATGTCTTCATTCGAAATCATTAAGTGTTGTAGTCGATTCATTAAGCTTGAAAAAGTAGGGGTCTCATACCCCAGATTTAGATGCAACGCTACATTCTGATGTATTATGTCACCTTGGTCATCTAAAGCCCCATCACAATCTAAAACAAACACATCTCCCAGAAACTTCTTCACGGACCGATCAGCTACCACCGTATGACACATTGTAGACTCCTCATGTTTGACAGTAACGTTGAATAACTACACATTAGTATTCACTTGATATCAGGGCACCAGTACCCCATTGATAAGGCATTGGAAGCCATACGCGTGGGTCGGCTCAGCCTACCTGGAAGTACCAGTCTTCCACCACATACCTCTAGTAAGCTTTTCGTCAACATAAGGCATTTTGAGGTTTTTTTACTAAACGGGCTTCAACGCGGTTCCAAGGCGCAGGCCGGCTAGTTTGACGAAAATTTAAGAGGATGCGGAAACTACAAGCTGAGCATCTCCAGGATTTAATACTTGCTATAGGCATAAGTTGGTGTAGGGTATGATTTCTTTGAATCCCAGACGAATATTACAACCGTTCATATATGGGAAGCAACTAATGCTCCATATATTTCGATGTTGGGCCAACGGGAGAACAGTGAGTTCATTGTTATTAAAAGTATTTATCAGCAGTATACCATTGCTATTATGGGTACTACTATTTAGCAGCATGAATAAGATCCCCAAAGAGTATAAACCCAAGATCTATGTGCGGTTGGCCATGAGACTAGACGAATATATTTTTGAAAGTACGGTAGGGAGTCTTCTTACGTTACTTAGTTTGAGTACGGGCAGTTATATCTTGTACTATAAATTTTATAGCGATACTAAAGTTTATTCCTTAGATAAAGTTTCCCAAGAGAAAAACAATCATTGGCAGAAGCTTCCCATACTATTAATAACCATGGGTTGGATAATACTTAACATTATTTATCATTTTAAAGACCCGATAAATAAAGCCAAAAATGTTGTTGCTATTGTATTTTATATCATTGGGCATTTTTTAATTATTCCATTAGCCATGATGTATTTATATTTATTTCAACCACCAGGAATTTTAAAGAAATTTATATTAGCAGTTGGTATTCAAAACATAGTTATAAATTTTACCCATTTGGTATTCCCCAATGTTCCGCCGATTTATATCCAATATTATGGTGAGAACAAAGTCCCCAGTTATGATATGCCTGGGTACACGGAAGGATTGACCAGAATAGACATTAAGTTTAATACCATCATAAACTATTTAATTTTTTATGTTAAATCCATAGAATTTGGTATCATTCCTTCCTTACATTCAGCAACAAACCTAATGTTTGTTTATTTTATCAATTATTTATCAAACTCACGATTCCTCAAAGGTGTTAGTTGTGTTTACATGGCATTCCAAGCTTGGTCAGCATTATATTTAGATCATCATTGGAGATTAGATATTCTTTTTGCAATTATTTATTCCAGTACCTTCTTCTTGATATTCAAAAATGATTTGGATACAATAATGATGAAATTTAGAAGGGATTTAAAATTTAACGAGAATGGTACAACTATGGGGATGAGATTATTCAGACATACGAGATTAGAGGGGTTTTTTAATCCCCAGATTTCCGCAATTATATAGAGGCATAAGGCACCAGACAAGCAAGAAAAAGCACCAATTAAGCACCAATTAAGCACCAATCAAGACCCTAATGAACCAACTCATAGACTGAAACCATTCCATGTGTATAGTAAATGTATGATAGCCAGAACATTGCCTTTATCGGTGGCATTGCCTTTATCAGTGGCTAAATGTTTACTCAGGTACGCAGTTGTGTGCCCCGACATGTCACACGAGTTCCTGCTTCTTTGAGATTTTCTTCAGCAACCTTGGATTAGCAACAATTTCAAGTCAGCAAACGCATACAAAAAGTTAGGAATTACATAAAATTCGAAGAGTTAAAGAACAGTAATACAAGCCCTCTCTCAATCAACCCCTTGTGCATCGTTTCACTATTCTTAAATAGTACAAAAAACTCCGATTACGTAATATGTGGGGATGCTTATAGCGTCGAGCTCCTAACAAAAGTTAAATCCAAAAATTCGTAAATGGAATCATCAAATCTCAAGATACACTATTGCTACTTACTCAGATTGTCAACAAGTCCAATTTTTACATAATAGAAAAAAAATCTTTTATTGCTCATTTGGGACGAGGACTGGAAGAGGAACTCGTCAGACGACTAAAGTCGTAAGACAAGACTACGAAAGACAACGCCGTAGAAAATATAGTTAGCTCATCGAAATAGTCGAAAAATTTCTGCAACTGTCGCTGTTCACCATGCGAGGCTGTACTTCCTCTTACCCCTTTTTACTTGGTTGATTTATACCGAAATTGTTTGTCGTCAGAAAAAGCGGAATAAAAAAAAAAAAAAAAAAGTAGTGTTGCTCTTCTCCAAGGTTTGTCGAGTGACTTAAAAAGAGTCAGTGTCCCTGGAAAAACTTTTCATATCTTTATCTTTTGTTTTGATCTTGGTCTAGCTTGACTATAAGGTTTATCAGGTCATAAGTCATTTATTGGTCACATCCTCGGCCTCATCCATTCTTTCTGGAGAAGAAAAAAAGAAACCCGTATAAACCGTGCACTTACCATAAGAGTAACACAACTTTTGGTACAGCCTTGTTTATTGAAAATTTATCAAAACTTGATATATATGGACGTGACATCCGTCTAAGTAAGATTTTTTCAGTTTAGTTTTCATTTATAATGATCCCTAAATATTATAACAAGAGACTAAAATTTATTCTTCCTATTACCGTAATAGGAATTTGTCTTTTGGTCTCAGTTCACAACTTTTTGTTAACAGAAGTTGATCAATTAAAGCTTGAAAACAATGCATTAAACTTGGTCAAATATAGTGGGTTTGATCCTAAACTCACCACCAACGCATTAATTAATCATGTCAATAATACTGATAAGAGTATTATTGGTGATGATGAAGGAATTTACTTTCATTGGGACGATTGGTTAGATATGTACCCAGGTGAAAGTTTATTGAAAGACTATAGAAACTACGATGATTGTAAATGTGATCAGTCTCTTATTGACTTTGCTTCTGTCAACGGATACTGGTTGGAAAGTTACAACAAAAAAGTTTTAAGAGGAATGGCCAATTTGTTTTGTAGCAAGGAGATTCCTGGAAAAATCATTTTAACGACTGACGATAAATACGTAGAAGTTCCTGTCAAAGGAAAGAAAAGATTTGGACATTTAATATCTGAAGAGTTAACCACTGGTGAACTTAATCAAAATTTGCATCAAGTCAGTCAAAGTTTAGAAGAACAAAATTCTAAATTCCATTCCTTCCCCATTAAAAGTCTCAATAAATCAGTAGACCTTACATCCAATGACTTTTATTTTGATCCTGATTATGAAATTCTTAAACTTAACGAATTGAAATACTCCGAACAATTAACTCCTCAACAAAGTGAGTACCTTGATTTTTTGAAATACGCCAACAGAGTGGTGGAAAATTCCGATAGATATTTCAAATATCCTTGGATCATTACTGATATTGTTCAAGGTAACAGTCATCATTTAGCATACCCTTTCTTTAAAAGATTCATTGGTATTAGAGAAAGACAAAGTATCATTCAACACATGATCAGAAACTGGTTTCAATTTGCTGAATCCATTAACATCCCCAGTTGGGTCAACTATGGTTCGCTTTTGGGTTGGGCTTATAATGGGGTAAATATGCCTTGGGACACGGATGTCGACGTGCAAATACCAATCCGGTTCTTTGACTTTTTGGCCCAACATTATAATAGCTCGCTCATTATCGAGAATCCCAAGTTTGGAAATTCCAAGTATTTCTTGGACATTAGCCCCACTTACGTAAGACAGGGGAACGGGAGGAATTTCATCGACGCCAGATTCATCGATATAAATTCTGGGTTATATATTGATATCAGTGCTTTGTCTCATACCAATTTCCAACCTCCTAAAGATTTAGAAGCTGAAGCTGAAGATCAAAAGAGTACTTTGGTGCATTGTAAGAATTTCAACTGGCATTCACTTAAGGAAATCTTACCTTTAAGACATACATTTTTTGAAGGAGCATCAGTTTATATTCCTAACAATATCACTTCCATTTTGGGGAAGAAGTACGGTAAGGAAAGTTATACTACCAAATTAAATTTCTTGGATTATAATTATCAAAGTGATATTAATTTATGGGTCAGCGATGAATACTGTAAAGAATCTCCTTCATTCAATAGATTTTTCAATGGAGAAAAAGGTAAGTTAACTTTAAAAGGAGCTTGTGGATCAAAGGTTTTACAAGATGAATATCATATTAATTATAAGTTTGGTGAGAGACATGTAATGTTAAATGAAGATTTAGACAATCCAATTGATTATGATGTAAATGATTTAGGGGATTTACCATTATCGAGAAAAGATGCATGGGATTATTATAATGACATTAATAATCACTTAGTCAACGATGATAAGTGGTTTCATGAATACAAGTCATGATGTGTAGCATAGTAGCATAATACATAATAGTGAGATTTTGCAGCCATTTGGCCGTAGGTCCAGCTGGCGGTAGTGCGGTACCATTTGTCGCACCATCTGAAGGACTGACTAGTAACCGAAATCTCGAAACCTTAAGTGCGGCTAGCCTTTATCACATGTGAGTCCCTAAAATCTTTCATCTCAAACCTTTCATCCACCTTTATTCTTTATGACTTACAATCTTCAATTGAAAAGTGGTGATAAAACCTTCTCCACCATCTCCAATTTCCCCCAACTGAAATTACACCAGAAGTTTAGTAGAGTAATCTTCCTTCTCCATGGTTTCCCAGACAATAATACCAGTTTTGACCAGGTTCAACCGTTACTTTTGAAAGAGTTCAGTCAAGAACGGATTTTGACTTTAGCTCCATTATTAAGAGGCTACGAAACTTCCAGTCAACTGAAACATGACCATGACTATAAAACTTCAGACTTAGCTACAGATGTTAAAAATTGGATTGAAAATTTACAGATCCCCACATCTACACCTATCCATATTATTGGACACGATTGGGGTGCCATTGCCGCTTTTAAAGCTGCCAGTATGTACCCAGACCTTATTACTTCCATTGTCACTTTGGCTATTCCTTATCTTTCCAATATTCACATTTGGGAGTTGTTGTATTACTGTCCTGAACAATTTTATAATTCCAGTTATTTTCTCACCATGCAAAATAAACGGTTTTACGGAAAGCTTTACGAAGAGAATAATTCCAACTCCTACTTGGATCAGCTTTGGAAGTACTGGTCTCCCACTTGGAAGTATCCTAGAGAGGCTATTGAAGATGTTAGAGACACTTTAGTGTCCAATCATGTTATTGAACATGCGACTGCTTATTATAGGTGCATTCTTAATCCCCTTTATATTAGAAATTCCAGATGGCACATTGACTTCGATAAAGTTCCCACAATTATTGTTGGAGGGGCAGAAGATGGATGTATGTCGGCGAAGCTTTATGAATTAGAAAAAAAGAAGTTTCAAGGGATTCCAAACGCTGAGTCAAAAATAGTGCCAGGCGTAGGGCATTTTCTTCACAGAGAAGATCCCGAGACCGTAACTGCAATTGCTGCCCAATGGATTAAAACTCATAACAAGAAGACAGCCTAATGATCCCAAAGGGAGGATCTACGTACTAAAGATGTTGATTTTTGATTTCTAAGCCTGCTAATATACGACTATTTGTAATTATTATTCTACGGAATTAAGGTGATATTACATAAGCGCACCCACCTTCGTAAGTCATAAATTTTATATTTAGGCATGGGATAATTCTGTGATCACTATGTCTGTGAAACGTAAGCTAAGAAAGAACAAGTGTAGTAGTTGTAGGCGGTTGAAGATTCGATGTGACGAGGCTCAGCCTAAATGTGAATATTGTGCTTCCACCAACAAAGAATGTATTTATGAAGGAATGCCCCCCGCGAGTGCTCCAGACAATTTCCAGGCCATTAGAATACCAAATATTGAAAAACGACCTTTTGTCGCTCTAGAAGAACCAATCCTTGAGTATTTTGATGACAATCCGTCCTTAGATCTGGCACCTTTAGTGGTACCACTATTGGAGTCTAGAGAATGGAAACTGATGTCAGGGGCAAAGAGTGAAGAGAATGATGTCGTAAGTGTAGATTCCACCTTGATCGGTTCTTATGGTTCTCGTTCTTCTGATTCTAGTGGCTATTTTGATTCCCCTGGTTTTTTTGATCAAGTGGAAGACAACAGCACGAGAGATGAACGGGAAGAGTACCATACATTTATCGGAGTGTACACCTATAACTCCATGCAATCTCAATTGGGGTTGTCTAGGTTTGAATTAAGACTTTTGAAATATTTCTGTGAAGCCTATTTGCCCGTAAGGTGTGCCAAACGACAACTTGATGGGTCCATCCAGAATCAAATCCCTTACATGTGGCTTAGATCCAAGCTGTTGAGGGATACGGCTTATGGAATCTCATGTTTGTCGCTTCATCATGTCTGCGACATGAAGGCCGCTATGCAGGACGATTTTATCAACAGTTTATTTTCAACTGGGCTGCGAAATATGGATCCAGAACAAAGGAGTAGTTATGGAGGAGCGTTATCTCGAACCAATGCTAAAACGTTTGTGATATTGGAAGCTTTCAATGATGATTATCTTTACGATTATGATCGTTTAAAAAATGATTTTTTATTGAACGCTACCAAGTATTTCCATAAAAGTATCGACACCCTTCAACGACATGTGGAAATGTCCATTAACGACCCGTTGTTAGACTTGAATGTGGAGATTTCGTTAGAAGTAGTGCTATGTTGTGTTTTACTTTACTGTTTTCTTCTTAATCAAAGCATTGTCAAATTGCCACTTGTAAGTTTTGATGGTACTCAAGATATTCTATTACTTTGTAGTAAAATGAGAATCGCTATGGATCCAGCATTTGAAATATTGAGAAGTACGGAATTTGGTAATCTTGCTTTATTGTGTGACTACGATTATAATCGTACAGTGGCAGGAAGAGCCATTACCCGGAGATTCCCTCTTGTTACTCATCTCCAAAACTTTTTGATGGATCTCAGAGAAAGTATTTCTAAAGAAAAATTCTGGGGATATGGAAGAGCGCTTGAGTCGATGCAAAGTTCATTGACGTACGTGGTTCTGAAAAGACAAGCATCGCTTTTTTACCGATGGTTATTTCTTATGCCACCAGAAGTTTATGAAGGTATAAGACAGAAGGATTACTTTGGTATGAAGTTATGTTTTTATTACTGTTGTGTCACTATTTGGTGTGGGTACGATGTAAGTCTAACCAATTGTACTTTATACACATTTATCAATGACTACAAACAATATAATTTTGACACATATGGTACTTGGAGAGATCCTCTTGATGAAGCATCGTATGAATTGGCTTTTAAGCGGAAATATGTCATTCCCAATTTTGATTTTGATATTTTTCAAATGTTTTTGCCCGATGATATTTTAAAAGAAGAGATGGAAGACGATTTTAGGTAAAGGTTTTGGGACTGTGGTCGCTGGGTAGTACCGCAGGGGTTTATAAATGTGTATAGTATTGTAAGTTATCAAATAAAGCGTTATCAGGTGACATGTAGTAATGTGTTTTCAGGTGACTAATATCGTAAATATTATTGGGTCCGGATTTTGGCGACCGGAATCAACTGAAAACTCCACCATGTTCAAACTGTTAGGAAAACCGGGGATTAAGGTGTTCTTGAGTTCAAGACCCCAGACAGGGTCCTGGTTAAAGTCCTGGCCCGTTAAAGTATCGGTTACTGTGACATTGGCTGCAGGAATTGTGGGGTACAGTATGTTGCAACCCATCAAACTTGATTCCGCACCGTTGATAAAGCGGAAAGTGACAATTGAAGAGCTCCAGAAACATGATAGTCTTGAGAACTCAGTGTGGGTGACGATCAACGGAGGTGTATATGACTTGACTGAATTCTTGACTCAACATCCTGGAGGAGCCAGTATTATTTTGAAGTTCGCTGGAAAAGATGCTTCTAGACTATTCAACGCTTTACACCCCATCCATGTCATTGAAAGTTTTTTGCAACCCCAACAGTACATTGGTGAATTGGATGGAGCGTTTCCACTAACCCCAGAGGAACAGTTGGATCGAGCTCAGGAGGCGGAAAGGTTGAATCGAAAGAAAAGTTTACCTCATATTTCCAAAGTCTTCAACCTCAATGATTTTGAGTACCTTGCCAAAAACATTTTACCACCACCAGCATGGGCGTACTACTCGGGTGGAGCTGACGATGAGTTCACCCTTCGGGAAAACCACTATGCTTTCCATCGGTTCTACTTTAACCCCCGAGTCTTAGTAGATGTTAGAAACGTTGATATTTCCACCACCATGCTTGGTGTTGCAACCAGTGCTCCATTTTATTGTAGTGCTGCTGCTTTGGCCAAATTGGGGCACGAGGAAGGAGAATTGTCAATTGCCAGAGGTTGTGGACGGGAAGATGTGATCCAGATGATCTCTAGTACCGCTTCATATTCGTTCGATGATATCACCGAGGCAGCTGTCCTGAGTCAATGGTTTCAGCTTTATGTTAAACCTGACCGGTCACATGCGGATACGATGCTTGCAAAATGTGAACAGAAAGGTATAAAAGGAGTGTTTGTCACCGTGGATACGCCATTGTTGGGCCGGAGAGAAAAGGACTATAAGTTCAGGTTTACTGATGATACTGATCCAGATTCTGACCCCATAACGAATTATCAAGATCCAGGATTGACATGGAAAGATATTGATCATTTTAAAACCCAAACCAACCTCCCCATTGTGATTAAAGGAGTACAAACAGTTCAAGATGCATTATTAGCGATTGAACATGGTGTGGATGGTGTGGTATTGTCCAATCATGGTGGTAGACAGTTAGATTTCTCACGGGCCCCAATTGAAGTTTTGGCGGAGCTTATGCCAATTTTGAGACAAAGAAAGCTTGATGATAAGATTGAAGTTTACATTGATGGTGGTGTTAAGAGAGGTACAGATGTTGTGAAAGCATTATGTTTGGGGGCTAAGGGAGTGGGATTAGGTAGACCATTTTTGTATGCGAACAGTGCTTATGGAGAAGCTGGGGTAAAGAAGGCTATTCAATTGTTAAAAAATGAAGTTATTTTAACCATGAAGTTGTTGGGAGTTACTAAGATTGAGGATTTAAATCCTGAATTGTTGACAAGATCAAGGGACAATGTTCATAGGGATAGGTTATATGACTCGTTATATGAGGCGTTAGAACCACCTGAGATGAAGTGAATATAGAATATAGAGTATAGAATAGATGAATAGAATAATAGAAAACATAAAATGGAAAGATATAGAATATGCATTAGTTCTTATACAACAGCCGGATTTCCTTCGCCCATACCTTCACCTCCTTCTCATACTCTCCCTCCTTAACCCCCTTTAAAAATTCACAATTTTCAAGCTGTAATAATTCCCATGGTGATTTTCTCACTTTATCGTCTTTAATCAAACAATAGTTAATAAACCTACACAAGTCTTCATCGTATTTGGTATCAGTAGTATGGTTTATTCTATTGTTTAAAGTGGGAGGTTCTTCGTTAACAATCCGTTGAAGTAAATCCAAAATCCCTTCTGGTCCCGGACCCTCAGGTTTATCAGATTTCGACTTCTCATCGCTCCAAATAGATCTCCCCGTAGCCAATTCTATCAACAACAACCCCATGGACCAAATATCTGATTTAATCCCATACTCCAACCCTTGGATACGTTCAGGGGACATATATGTGGAAGTCCCTACAAAAGTATCGGCCATAGCTAAGGAATTAGTAAGTTCTCTACTAACACCAAAATCACACAACTTAAACTGTCCCTTGTGAGTCATTAGCACGTTGGACGGTTTGATATCTCGATGGATAATCTTGTGGTTTTCGTATAAGTATAAAAGTCCTGATAATATGGAAAAGGAAAGTTTCCGTAACACATTTAGGGGGAATTGCTTCGGTTTGATCAACGATAAGATCTTATCCAACGATCCACAATTACAATATTCTATACATATCACAATGGTGTTGTTGTTGTTTATAAACGCTCCGTAGAACTCTATGATGTACGGCGAGTGACATTCGTGAAGAATCTTGAGTTCTCGTATAATTTGATTTTGAATGACAATTTTCAGTTCGATTGGTATAATCTTTTTGGCCATGATTTTCTGGGTGGGAATATGAAGTACTTTGGACACTATTCCGGAGTTCCCAGACCCTAGGTTTTTAAGGGTGACAAGATCTTTGCTGTTGAATTTTATGGAGCTGGTGGTGGAAAAAATGGGGGATTGGTTATCGTTAGGATCGTCCAAATCTTTGGGACTAGAAAGTGTGGAGTTTGATTTGGTGGGGGATATGGATGATATCACGGTTTGCCGCTTTCTGACTACTTTGCTTTTACCTTGTTGGTTAAGTTCCAAGTTGGAAAACTGGTGTATTATATTATCGGTGGAAGTGACAGAATCGGGGTCCATACCCCGTTGACTGATATTGATAGAGCTGGTGGACGACAAAGAACTTCGGTTGCTGGCACTATTGGTGGAGAAATTGGAATTGCTGCTTAGATTTAGTAACGGGGCCGGTCTTATATTATTTCGTTTCGTTCTTAATGAATTTGTTTCAAATTTGGGTTCATCTATGAGATCTGAATTTTCATCATTTTTAAGGGATAATTGTTTGAAATTTTTCCGCTTTAAAGTTTTGGCTTCTAGGAGAGGATTCTCTGGGGGGATTGGAGGCAAGTCCTTGTCTTTGGAATGGATGGAACTACTGGATGAATTATTGAGGTTCATCATGGTCGTCTAGGTCAAGAAGTTACACGCGAAAGAAAAGGTAGATAAAGTGTGTTGACCAAAAAGGGTCCGCCTGTGGGGGAGATCGGGGCGGACAGGTCGACGTTAGGGCGCCACGCAGGCAGTAAAGTGGCCAGGCAGCCGAGGTAATATTTTAATGAGCGTTTTAAGAGTATCCGATAATTAGTATCTATATTACATATACTACAAGAATCACATCTGCGACTGGTAATGAACATTCTGCTGATACTGTGGCAACATGTTCATTTGGATCTGATTCATGGGATTCATCATTTGCATGGGTACCTGTTGGCCAGGTGAAAACTTTTGCCCTGGAGCGGACCCTGATGGTGCGCCTTGAGGCATTTGATTTTGGTTGGGAATTTGCGACATCATAATCGGATGCTGAAGAGGCATTTGTTGCACAGGAACTTGGCCTTGGTTTTGAATGAGAGGAGGCATAGGACCCTGGGGCATTTGTCCTCCCATTTGGCCCTGAGGCATTTGTTGATTGGTCACTTGTTGACCTGGCATCTGTTGAGGCATTTGTTGGGGCATTTGACCTGGTTGACCAAGAGTTTGGCCCTGAGGAGCTTGTCCAGGTTGATAATATTGACCCATTTGTTGAGGAATTGGAGCTTGAGGTTGTAAAGCTTGACTGATTTGTTGTTGGATTTGCATTTGACTTTGTGGATGGTTATTGTACGCATTGAATGAGAAACTCATTTGGTCATTAAGCAATTGATTAGCAGCAGCTTCACTCTCAAAACTGATAGGTTTTTTCTTTTTCGAACGACAATTTTTACAAACTTTATGTTTGCCAATTTCTTCATCGCCTAAAGGTTTCGCACATCTATTACAATTACCCAATTTTTCCAAATTGTTTCTTCGAATTTTATCATTTTCTCGACATCGCTTACAAACCTTAAAACTTTTCCCTCCCCGAGGTTTCAAATCATCACCACCTTGTTGATCTCCCTCATTGTTGATGATGGAAGTATCCAACGGCCCCGAACAGTGAACACATCTCCCCTGTTTGGCACGATTGGCCTTTCTGAATCGTAAGTTTTGTCTACAGTTAAGACACAAAACAAACCGTTGTAATTCAGGAGGAATATCATTACCACATCTTCTACAAACCCCAACTTTTTCTTTGGTTTTCTTTTGCCATCTTCTACTTCTTTGTCTTTGCAACTCTCTACAATGCTGACATAACTTATAGACTTTAGGTTCCACCAAAGGTTTGCCGGTGGTTTCTTCCTCGGTCTTTTTGGGGACAATTAATGGTTGGTCAAAATCTTTTTTACACCGAGAACAACTTGATCTAAGAAATTGAGAATCGTTGCTACTGATGATTTTGTTGGAATCGTTAAGAAACTTCTGTTGCACGTGAAGTGGTGGGATTGGGGTTTCAAGCTTGCCCTCAGTGATAGATCCATCACTATTGCTTCTGGCATTATTTCCCTCTGCCAAAGAATCATTCATAGTGCCTTCCTCTTTGGGTATCATCAGGTTCATCATATTATTAGCCATACCTTGAACTGGCGGTAAGCCATGGGTTTGTAAGTCGGTTCCTGCGTTATTTGAAGCACTTCCCATATGGTTTGAATTTAGTTGGGGATCCAATTGATGATCCACTGATAAAAAGGCCAGGTCCATAGTTTCTTTCAGGATCTGGTCCTACGTGTACAAATGAATGGAAGTAATGTATAAGTTAGAAAGAAACAAAACAACTAGAATTATAAATGGAATGGAACCTTCGTGTTATATATGGATGAGCCTAAACGCAAATTTGTTAAAGAAAAAAAAACAGGCAGAAAAAGCAAAAAAGCAAGTTAACCAAAAAAAAAAAAAAAAAAAAAAAAGAGGCAGTAGCTGGGATTTTTTTGGCGTTATGGAGGATGAAGACAAAGAACGGCTAATCGTGAGATCTCATGTGAGAACCTAGTGATGCCAAAAAAGTTGAAGATTGAAGGAAGAAAGAAAGAGAGACAATTTACATTAGTTCGGTATCTTTGCTCTGTAATGGTTGTGGTGACCTGAAAAAAAAATATGCCAGGGGAAAAAATAACATGGTGCACTTCTCCACCAAAGTTACTGTCAACGTTGATGGTTATGATAGTTGATAGATTAAAGATGATTTGGAATCTATGGTCTATTGACTACAACTAGGCGATGTCCAGTGTCTTTACCACAAGCTTGTAAGTCGAGCAAAATTAACTAGATGAATGCCTCACGGGTAAAAACATGCAGGTTATATAAAGGTCCTATTTATGCACGAAAATGGCGAAATCATGTATGTGTTATGATTCATAAACAAATTAATCCGGTGTCAAGAAAAGGTATTTAGGGTTCAAGGTGAACAACTGGGGGCTTAACATGGCTAATGCGATAAGTAGGGGTAACATGGTTTCACTGTATAGCGGGTTTTTTTAAACTTCATTGTCCCCACTTTTACCGGATCCAACTCACTCCCACCGACGTCATAAATGATGCGTGTAGATCATTTGCTTCCAAGCTAAAGCAACAAATGCAGCCAAAAAAATCCCCTGACTTCAACACGACAAATTCTCAAAATAATCCTTTTTTAAAAGCATTGTTGAAACCAAAGACAATCGCCGCTCATAACCATTCCATTTCAGGTACAGCCCAAACAAGCATTTCAGTAGTTCTATTTTATACTAATTAAGTAAACTGCATAAGCCTGAATGATGCAATGACCTTGCATTATTTGAGACTTGAAAAGTAGGTAGGAAAAGGGTTAGAAAAGGGTGAGGGAAAGCGTGTGAAACGGGAAATTATACGCTGACACTTATTTTTAGGAATTAGGGGTTATGAAGGCTGTGATTTTAAGGTACCAATCACAGCGTATGAGCGCAATCCATATTTTTTGTTCAATTACGTAGACGGGGCTTTCACTTGGAAACTTCTGGCGAAGTAGGCATGTGAATCTGGGGACGGATTTGCGCCAGAAGTGTCATCTGACTATATTAACTATTTACATACTACTTTCCATCCTAGTTTAAGTTTAGTTTTGACTTTGGCTCGGCGTAGCCATTTTGTAGACTTCGTACATTCTCCATGCACTAAAACCAATCAATGCTACTCCCGTCAATTTAACGCTCTTTTGCCAAAGTAAAGGATGTTTTTTCAAATCAATTCTTCCATTCTCTTTGAAAATATGATCATTTAAAAGATACAGACCCATGGCAAATGATACCACCAGTTGTACTGTTGTACAAGGAATACAATCTTCTTGTATTTCCGTTGGCTCCGTTGGTTTGATAAAGATTGATACGATGTTGCTATCTACCATATTAAATTTTCACTGATTTCTCTAATGTAGAAATTTTCAAATTTCGCGAAAATTGTCATGATGCTTCGTCTGGTGACTTTTAGACCGCCTAGTTTGGGGCCATTAATCAAGCAAGCAGGACATAGACAATTCAGTTTACCCCCCAGATCTAAGACAACCAATAGCCAATTAAAATGGGGCAAACGTTTTTCATCATATAATTACAATTATCAATACCCTCCACCTCAATCCCGATCCAAAAAAATCCTAACTGGTCTTGGACTCTTCACCGCCACTGTAGGGGTGTTATACTATTTATACTGGCCCAAGCATACGTTTCCTTCGTCAGTGGCTAAAATCCTTAGAAAAGGATTATGGGCAGAAAGTGACAAGGGAGAAAATGATTATCAATTAGCATTAAAGAGATATATTGAAGCTTTAAATGAATGTAACAAATTGGAAATGAATCCTTTGGATGATGAATATACGGGAATTCAATTGAAAATTGCCGAAATGTATGAACGGTTGAATATGATAGATGATGCTAATTTCATTTATAATGAGATTGCTACCTTATACCTAAAAACCTTGACCGATAAGTCTCAGAAGTTATCCCGAGAATATAGATACCATTTAATTCAGAAAGATTTACGAATAGCTATAAAACTTGTGGAATTGAATCGATCCAATCTCAATTTATCCAAAGCCATTTTATTTACTCATTCAATTCTTGCCACAGTGGAGATTGAGGATAAACTAGGTATAAAATTAAACGAGATTAATGTGGATAAGTTATTACCAGAAAATGAACAACCACATTTCAACATTTTGTTCATTGACGAGTATATCAATCTTATGAACTTGTTGATTGCTATAAATATCTCTTTGGGAGATTACCCTCTTTCCACAGATTTAAACATCAAGCTTAATAAGCTTATGCTTATGTCAAATGTCGAGCCCAAGAAAATTTTACTCAGTCAATGCAATTTGGGGTCTCTTTTATACTTACAAAGTGAAGAATTTGAGTCCAACATTATCAGTGCCATGAAACAGAACAACATTGATATCCATACCAACTTTTCCACCTTAACTGAAGAGGATATTGAGAATTACCTGGATTTCCAAGTAAATGTCTCTAACCACAAACGGTGTACAGATTTATCAGTAGAAACATACCAAAACGTAATTAAAATTGCTAACAACGTTTTACAGAAAACTCCTAAAGATACTCCGGTTGAAAAATTAAATGAAATTAATGAAATCGTAGCATTATCAACGTATTCTTTGGGAGTTATCAGTCTTCATCAAAAACAATTAGACAAAGCTGAAAGGTATTTACGGGAAAGTCGAGTGAAGTCTAAGAGTTGTGAATATACTGAGTTGTTAGGTGAAATAGAGCGGGAATTGGAAAAGCTATTTAAAGAGAAACAAGCCAGTAGTACTTCTAGTGTGTAAAAAATATATATACCAGCAGTAGAACTCTAGAACCAAACGGGGATATCAATTTTAAATGGTCGGCTGTATACTAATAATAAATTTTTTTTGTAGAAGTATAGTGTACTATAGTCCATTATCTTTTGGTGGATGATAATGTCGCATTTCAAATGTCGTAGATTTTCTCCCAAAACAGTTTCTCAAAATTGAAAAACTTTACGCGACGAATCTAATCAACATGGAACAACACCAACTCCACCAGCAGTTGGCTCAAGCTCAACAACAAGCTGAGGCCCAGGCTCGTGGGTTCAGAGATCAGCAATTTGATGATTCTGAAGATGTTAGTTACATGGACCAAGATATGGATTTCCAGACTTCTCCCACTTTTACATCCTCCCACAAGTTTCAAGATATGATCCAAAATAATGATAGCATTGATTCAAGAAATTCTCTCATGTTCAAACCCCCGAATTTTACCCAGTTGAATAACCAAAGTAACAGCAACCTTAGTGAGATCAGTCAAGGTTCGAATCATTCCAATTTGTCTAATACCTTACAAGGGCCAAATTCACCCCAAAGAGAGGCGTTATCGTATAATGATGAAGTGATCCATCAGCAATTTGCCCAGCAGATGGTTCCAGGGATACACGCAGAAGCACGGGCACAGGAGATACAGGCACAAGAAAGGGCACAAGAGATACAGATGGCACAGATGAGGGCACAAGCACAAGCACAGGCACAAGCACAAGCACAAGCACAAGCACAAGCACAAGCACAAGCACAAGCACAAGCACAGGCACAAGCACAAGCCCAAGCACAAGCCCAAGCACAAGCACAAGCACAGGCACAAGCACAAGCACAAGCCCAAGCCCAAGCCCAAGCACAAGCCCAAGCCCAAGCCCAGGCACAAGCACAAGCACAAGAAGAAGCCAGACAAAGGGCCCTCCAAGAACGGGCTTACCAAGAAAGAGTTCTTCAGGAAAAACAAGAAGCCATGTTGGCCAAAGTGCCTGAAAAAAGAGAAGTCCAAGTTCAAGCTCCTGACATAGATCCCTCCAAATCAAATTACGTGTATTTCAACAGACAGCCCAACCTTCTCAACAAGATAACCCAAGATAAATCATCTGCCATCAAGTTGAAACTTGAAAATTACTACCAGATGTCTATCAGCCATGCCATTGAGCGGAACCAAAGACGGTTAGATTTGGAGCATCGTTTGACCACCGAAGAACTGGGATCCTCAGAGGAGAGGAAAAACCGGCAGTTGCAAAATTTGGGGAAAAAAGAATCTCAGTTTTTAAGATTGCGAAGAACGAAATTATCTTTGGAAGATTTTATAACTGTCAAGGTTATTGGTAAGGGAGCTTTTGGGGAAGTTCGTTTGGTACAAAAAAGAGATACGGGGAAGATCTATGCTATGAAAACGCTTTTAAAATCCGAAATGTATAAAAAAGATCAATTGGCTCATGTGAAAGCCGAAAGAGATGTTTTAGCTGGTAGTGATTCTCCGTGGGTGGTTTCGTTGTACTACTCTTTCCAGGATGCTCAGTATTTATATCTTATTATGGAATTTCTCCCCGGAGGAGATTTAATGACAATGTTGATCAGATGGCAAATTTTCACCGAAGATATCACTCGGTTTTATATGGCCGAATGTGTTTTGGCCATTGAGGAAATCCACAAATTAGGATTCATTCATAGAGATATTAAACCCGATAACATTTTGATTGATATTCGCGGTCATGTCAAGTTGAGTGATTTTGGTTTATCTACCGGGTTCCACAAAACCCATGACTCTAATTACTATAAAAAATTGTTAGAAAAAGAGCAGCCGAATCCACATTTGACTGTGGGGAACAGTGCTGCTGCAAATGGTGGCAAAAATGGAAGGAATTCAATGATGGTGGATGCCATTCATTTGACCATGTCTAATAGGCAACAGATGCAAACATGGAGAAAAAGCAGAAGACTTATGGCATATTCTACGGTAGGTACTCCTGATTATATCGCGCCGGAAATTTTCATCCACGAAGGGTATGGACAGGAATGTGATTGGTGGTCGCTTGGTGCCATTATGTTTGAGTGTTTGATTGGATGGCCTCCTTTCTGTTCGGAAACTCCTCATGAAACTTATAGGAAGATTTTGAATTGGCAGGAGAGTTTACAAATCCCTGAAGATATTCATTTATCGCCTGAATCTGAAGATTTGATCCGAAAATTATTGACCAGTAGTGAAAACAGGTTAGGAAGATATGGAGGCGCAGATGAAATCAAGCAACATCCATTTTTTAGAGGGGTCGATTGGGAAAGTATTAGAAAAGTGGATGCTCCTTTTATCCCCAAATTGAGATCTATTACCGATACCCGGTTTTTCCCTACCGATGAATTGGAAAATGTTCCCGATTCACCTGCTTTAAATAAAGCTATGGAACAAAGAGAACTGATGATGAAACAAGGTGCTAATATCAAAGAGGACTTGCCGTTTATTGGTTATACGTATTCCAGGTTTGATTATTTGACGCGGAAGAATGCATTATAAGGAAGAATGTATTGATTAAATACATGTAAGAGTGTATAGTGGACGTAGTTGTATATTGTAGTACAGGGGTTTTCAGACAGAGGGTTTCCAGCACCAGGTATTCTACCAAGTTAGTAACACTACCTATAAACTGTATTTTTGAAGTCTTTGTTCCGTACTACCGATGAACTTTGGAGGTTGCGAATTACCCTTTGGGGTGATTTTTGACGTAGTCCACACAAAGATTTTGAAACCTATTCTTAATATTCCTCTTGTCCTCAACAGTAGAATAAGCACTACAATAACTGCATAGGGCTGCAAAATTCTCAACAGCTTCTCCATACTCCTCCCAGATTTCATTCCTATAGGAAACTTCGTCTGTAAACTTTAAAGGCTCTGACAACTGTGCTATATCATAGCCCGTGAAACAAAGCTCCTGGTTATTTGAATTTAAACTCAATCTCATGTCCTCAACATCCAAATACTTAACACCAATTATAGCAAATTTTGCTAACTCGTCAATGGCCCTTGTAAGAGGATAATCTGCTACCTCTTCATGGGTTTTTGCATAAGGACAAGGCCTCATGACT
>JAJLZF010000030.1:0-118123 GCA_030572035.1 Yamadazyma takamatsuzukensis | reverse complement strand
GACAATGTCGCCGAACTTTTACGCGACAAGTTGTTTTATTCTCAAGCCTACGACACCCATTTTAAATTTGACCGGTTGATAGGCCGTGGGAATTTCAGCACCGTGGTAGCAGCGATTGACAGGGTGTAAAAAATGGATCATGAAAACTGACAATTTCTCTATTTGCAGCAATTAAGTTCGATACTTAAAAAGTAGAATATCCCAAAACAAATAGTCTAGATAGGTAACACTAATCAACAACAATATTTGAATATGGTTTGTTATTTCTTATAAAAAGTTCTAACGCCGTATTTTTGGGATTTGAAAATGTTTTTTTATGCAAAACCATAATGAACTTTTTAAATAAGTTATCAAATTCGCTCGTTGTATTTTTTAGAGATGACCCTCAGAGAATACTATATTTCTATGGTAACAGATTTTCGTGAACGTTGCCCCTGATTTTTCATTTGGTTGGTAAAGTTGGAAATTCTTATTTCCGTCCCATTTTCTCCCATTTTCTACTCGCAACATGATCCACAAAAAGGATTCTGAAAAAGATCAAAAAATGGACTATATGGATGAATTACGGCACACGACCATAGTAAAGGGAGGGATGCAGGAGCGGGAGGAGGTAGAGACAGGAAGTGAGCAGAGGATGGAGGAATAAAAAAAGGAGAAAGAGCGCAGGAAGTGGTTGAAAAACAAACAATTAGACGGTCAAAGTTGAGGCCAAAACAGTCAAAAAAGTCGATTTTGGCCATTTGGGTGAAAAAGTAAAGGTAGGAGCCTTTGGTATTTTTGTGGCATCAAAAAAGCAGATTTTAGTGATTTTTGGTATTTACCTCAGGATTCCTGCACATACTCTCTCTTGACAGATAACTGATAAAGGATGAGATAACCTGAATTTTGCAAAATTTGTAGAATTATAAAGATAAATAAAATGAATAAAATAATTAGAAAAATTAAATAAATTAAGAAAGCTATAAAAAGAGTGCTAACATCCCTATATCTCAAAAGCTATATAAATTCATCAAAAACCATTGAAATCTATCAAGTACCCCTATTCCAAAGATCTGCCGTAAATACCTATCAAATATTTCACCGACTCAAATCCATCTAAATATCTCCAAGCAACAATACCTAACAATAGAGCAACCATATTTCCATTAAAACACCTCTTATCGTAAACGACGGATTTTTCGGACCGTTATCATTTTTGTGGCTGCCGAATCGGCATCGCGCATCTTCAGGTGCAAATTATTAAGCCCAGCTAATCATCTTGAAAAATTATCTTCAAGATTTAGACTGCTTGGTTGGAAATAAAAAAGATGACGGCTGAACCTATAGAACCGAAGGTTTCGTTAGAACATAATAAATCATCCTCAATAACGGATTTACCACCTTTAATTATTGGAGGTGCCACCTTCAATTATCAGTATACGGATGATCCAGAATCCACACCCATTCTTGAAATGTTGGATTTAGCATTTCAATCCGGAATCAACGCCATAGACACTTCCCCTTATTATGGACCCTCAGAAGTTTTATTGGGACAAGCCTTAAAGGAACTTAAATCTAAATGGGATAGAGAATCTTATTTCATTTGTACTAAAGCTGGAAGAGTAGGATTAAATGACTTTAACTATGGAAGAGAAGCCATTAGAAAGTCTGTCCTCAGATCATGTGAGCGTTTGGACACCGACTATTTGGATTTAGTTTATCTTCACGATACTGAATTTGTGTCTGATGAGGGAATATACGCGGCTTTAAGAGAATTAAGAGCATTAAAAGAAGAAGGGATCATCAAAAACTTGGGGATCACAGGATACCATGTTGATTTGTTGTATAAATTGTCTCTTCATGCTGCTAACGATGAAACTATTGGAAGTCTTGATGCAATTTTGTCTTATTCAAATGGATGTATTCAAAACACCATTCTTTTTGAGTACTACGAAAAACTTTTGAAAGAATGTAGAATCAAAAAAATCATGAATGGATCAATTCTCAGTATGTCCTTGCTTAGATCCGGACCCACTCATTCATTCCACCCAGCTCCACAAACATTAAAAGACGCTGTAGATGAAGTGGCGCAACACCTTCAAAATACATACGATGAAGAGTTGGCAGATTTAGCTACTCGTTTTGCCCTTAAACGATGGTTATTTGATACTGCTGAGGAACAACAGGATCCCAATTTGTTAAATTGGAACAAAAACACATCAGTAGTCTTGGGACTTGCCAACGTAGAGGAATTAAAGGTAGCAGTCACTAATTACTGGAAGGTGAAGTTGAATGTTGAGAATGGAAATAAAAATGACGAAATTAAGTATGAAGAAGTGAAGAGATTGTTAGGGGATCATTATAATGAAACATGGGAAAGTGGTATTGCTAGGTAGATAAATTAGGAAGTGGTATTGCTAGACAGATAAATTATGGTTTGTAGAATTATGAAAGTTAAATTATAAATCGCACTAATTTTCTCTTGTACGCGTAATGTCCAAAAGGCCACTTAATGAAGATACGGTTATTCCGTTAGATTCCAAGAAACAAGTCACCGTTAGGAAGTTCAATAACATCAATTTGGTGGATATAAGAGAATTCTACATAGATAAAGTTAGTAAAGAGAAAAAACCGGGGAAAAAAGGGATTTCTTTGACTGAAGATGTTTGGAAGCAATTAATAGCTGCAAAGGATGAAATAGATGAAGCATTGGCTGCTTTAGGAGGAAAGAAAGCCAAGATTGAAAAGACGGAGGAAGAGGGAGATAAAGACGAAGATAAAGAAGAAAAGACAGAAAAGAGAAAAACTCCTAAAAGTAGTGAATTTGTGGAAGAATCCGAAGAGGATTAAACAGAAATGAACCATAGGCCAAACAAATAGAATGTTAGAACGAGTCAAAAATACCAAACATACCAATACAAACATACCAATACACAATTCTTGCAATATGGAAACCCGTCCGTTGCCAATCCAAAACGCTTACATAATGCTCAGACGACCTCTAGCAATTTTAGGAAATGTCCAAAAAATAAACATCAGTGGTTTATCTGGTCCATAGCTTTACGGCCCTTTAATTTATACTCCTTGATTGGTTCTTGTTTGTGAACTTATTGTGTTTGTACACATCCCCATCATTTTGCAAACTCCTCTAATTTATTTTCTTATCTCTTCGCTTATCACGTCCCGCTTAGCAACATTCGCGATACTTTAAATTTCATTTTTCAAGAAAACTCCAAAAGAAGTGCTTCAGTGATTCAATGGGGAAAAGTAAGAAGTACTACGACGAGTCAAGCTCGTCTTCCAGAAGGAATTCTGATCAATCCAGCAACGGAGGAGTGTTTATTGACCACAGACAGTATAACGACCTAGCTCATATTCATTCTTCACCAGCTCGAACTAGAAGAAGGAGTCATCAATTTATGCACCAGAATCAAAAATCTCCCAGAAACCTGCCTCCAGACACCGCCGATGAAACTCTCCCACTAACCAACAAAAATTTGAAAAGTTTTAATAGTGTCGACTCAGGAACATCTCCGTTAACCAGAACAAGAGGTAATAGTATTGCCATTGATATGGAACGCTACGCCAAAGAACAAAGTCGGTACGCTTATACCGATGATAATCAGTATAATAGACAATCTAAATCTACTCCAAGACTTGGCCCTGCCGTTGGAGGAGATTCAGGTCCTCCAGGCCCCGGTCATGGGTACACAGAGTCCGATGCTCGAAGTTTTAATTCTTTAGAATTTGGAGAATCAAATCCTTCCAGTTCGGATTCTGATGACTCTACGTCCCTCGATGATGTTTGGTTCCCCGATTATTACGACGATCACCATGAATCTCTGGTAGCACAATGGCCAGATTTAAAAGTACTTCAAGATTTCATAGATAGTGAAACTAGAGAAGGAGACAGTGACCATGTGGTCTTTAAAATGCCCGCTGAAAATAAACATATCAACGAAGTGGATTCTTTGTCCAGTAACGGCCAGTCGCTCAAAATTACCCCCGATCAAATTCAACCTTGGGATAAATCACAAAAAGATTTGACACAAACAGCCCCCATGTTAAATCTGAATCGCAAAAGACCGAACAACGAAGATGTTTGCCGGTTTACTTACTTTCGGGATGATTTGGACAAGACTATTCATTCGCCCACAATTAGTGGATTGTTGATCAATGAGAACCATACCAAGATTATGGAACAATCTACGAATTTGAATAAAAAATGGCGGGACTTGAATGAAGAGGAAACTAATGGCGACGATTCGGTAATGACTTTGGACGATCTTTTTAATCCTTACTATTATTCGGGCGAAGAAGATATGGTGGTGGGAGCAGGTGCTAGCACTGGTGGACCTACTGGAAATCTTCCAGCAGCCCCAGCTCATCCCGCTCCTTCATTAGGAGCTATAACCAGTCCAAAAGTAACTGGTGCTGGAGGAAATATTTCCGGGGTAGCGTCGCCTAAACTTTCAGCAGCTGCTACACCTAAAGGGGATCCAGGTTCAATTCCCCTTAAATCTGTGTTCAACCGACCTGTTGAATCTTTCAGTCATACACCCTTAACCGGTACTATTTCTGATAGTGTAGTGTCCAACCGTACAAAACCGTTCTGGTTGGACGTTTTAGATCCTACCGAGGAAGAAATGAAAGTTATTTCCAAAACCTTTGGTATTCATCCTTTGACCACCGAAGATATTTTCCTTGGAGAAGCCCGAGAAAAAGTGGAATTATTCAAATCGTATTACTTCATTTGTTTCACTTCTTTTGATATTGTGTATGAACGACGCAAACAGAGAATTAAAGAACATGGCCGCAAACTTACCAAACTCGCTGAGTTTAATGAAATGCTGGGAGAACACAAAAACTTATTTTCTAGAATCTTCCAGAGCCAAAGTAAAAAAGATGCTGCAAGTTTGGCAGCCGTTAGTTCTACCTCTCGGAAATCAACGGGTAAGAAAATCAGAGAGGGAGAACTTTCTCCGTTATCTATGTACATGATTGTGTTCAAACATGCTGTTATAACGTTCCATTTCTCTGCCACGCCCCATCCCATCAATGTGAGGAGAAGAGCCCGGTTATTGAAGGATTATCTTACGGTTTCTTCCGACTGGATTTCGTACGCTTTAATTGATGACATCACCGATTCGTTTGCACCCATGATTGAGAGTATTGAAGAAGAGGTGAATTCCATTGAGGAAGCTATTTTACGGATGCACGCTGGTGATAATGATACCGACACGGAAGATGAAGACGAAGACGAAGAAGACGAGGAAAGTATTAAACCTGCCAAAGTCTTTTTCCGCCGTCAACGGTCTAAAAGTACGGTTGATGGGTATAAACTTTTGGATTCTAAAGGCACAAAAACCAAAAGTTCTAGCACCAGTACCAGTAATTCTTCGTCCAAGATTTTGGGCTGGAAACGGAAAGGAGATATGTTAAGACGGATTGGAGAATGTAGAAAAAGAGTTATGTCAGTATTAAGACTTTTAGGGTCTAAAGCTGACGTTATCAAAGGATTTAACAAAAGATTGAATGAAACCGAATCCAACCCTGAGAAAAAAATTGGACTTCAAAGTCGTCTGGAAATTACCATGTATTTGGGAGACATTCAAGATCATATAGTAACCATGGTACAATCTTTAAATCACTATGAAAAGTTATTGGCAAGATTCCATTCCAATTATTTGGCCCAAATTAATATTGATATGACCAAGGTGAATAATGATACCAATGATGTGTTGGGAAAAATCACCATTCTAGGTACAATAGTGTTACCTATCAATGTGGTGACCGGATTATGGGGGATGAATTGTATAGTACCAGGACAAGATTATGAAGGATTGGCATGGTTTTGGTCTATTATTGGATGTATGATTTGTTTTTCTATCTTTGCGTACAACTATGCAAAGAGGGTTTATGGGTTGTAATGAAAGAGATGTAATGAAAGAGATGTAATGAAAGAGATGTAATGAAAGAGATGTAATGAAAGAGTCTATGGTTGTAATTTGCAGCCATGGAAAACTTTTGAAAAGTTGTGTGGAATGGGTATTTTTAAAATTTTGTCCCTTTTAGGTTTACAAAAGACTTTTACAAAAGCCCTTGTGTACAATTGAAACCTTATTAATCTATCTTAATATATATCAATCTATGCATTACTTGTTCTAGTCCACATTATACCGCAGCAGTCGTGCCCAACCATCGCACAGCAACGTCACCAAATTCAAATTCAATTTCACAGTCTTCCTTCAACTTCCTCAACATGTCAATTCAAATGATGTTGGTGTTTATCACCTTGTGCTTAGAAATGGGATTTCTTTTCCTTTTGGTGATCCCATTGCCTCACATTATCAGAAGAAAAATCGTGGATTTGGACATTTTTTTGAACAAGTCTCAAAATTACAAAATCGGTATCATTTTTTTTTCAATTGTACTTGCTTTACAATTTATTGATTGTCTCAACAGATTATCTAGACTCGATTACTTAAGAAGTCCATACTTTACTTCCAGCAATCTTTCTGTCAGTGGATCTATGTTAACTAGTGAACAATTGGCTTCTAAATTTTATTCTCAAAGAAACTTGTACCTCAGTGGAGCCGTGTTATATTTAGAATTAGCTATTTATACTGTGATGTCAATCTTCAAGAAATTGGTGTTGAAAGAAGACAAATTAAGATCTTTAAATGTCAAGCAAGAATTTGGATCAGAAGAAGAAGAGGTGAAGAAGTATAATCAATTGATAGAAAAGAAGGAAAAGGATATAGCAGCTTTAAAGAAACAAATCGATGGATTACAAAAGAGTTATGATGGATTGTCTGAAAACGTTAAGATTTCCAAGGATGATTAATTGAATATATGAATATTTTAATATTAGACTTTGTCTTCCCTGTGGTTTTTCGTTTCTTTTGAGTGTTTGTAAACTTTATAAGGCCACAAAAACCTCATTAAGGTTTTGCGCGAAACTCTCATTGGAAATTCCGAACTTTTTAAGGTTTTCAATTTCAGGTACCAGTGACCTCAAACTCCGGCAACACACTGCAGAAATAACGCCTTGTGAACAAATGCCTAGTAGTTAACAATAAACCGTTTTGGGCTAATTGATGTTTAATTTTATACTTGCGCAGAATCTATGGCATGTTAATAATAATACATATCTATCTATAAAATACATGATAACAAGATTATCATAATGGAAGTAAAATACACTCAATGAAGTTAGCAAATTATAGCTATTGAGAATTTTCATCTTTTCGTAAATTATTTGGAAATATAATTTGAGGATTTTGCATGAGGGTTTAGCTATATATGGAGCTATTGTGGATTTCAGCTACTTTTACTCCTTCTTCTCATCCTTTAGTTCATCTCGAGGCTTTTGGTACTGATATGGATACACTTGATTCCCGTATGAATAACCATTGTATGGATAATACTGACTAGGGTAGTATTGTTGATATCCATAAACTGGTTGCTCCCCCAGACCCAGGCCCAGAACTTGGTTTTGCGCTGGTCCTGACCGCTGAACTTGCTGAGGTAATTGCTGACTTTGAGGTTGAGTGTGAGTGTGGGGCTGAGGCTGTGGAGGTTGTGAAGCTTGCAGTTGCAGATCATAAAATGGAGTCAGGGACTTATTGGGAGTAATTCCAGTTTGAATAACTCGTTTAATATCTCTAACAAATAAAGGATATAACAAATCCACGATTCCTTCTCTTTGGGCCATAGCCAAAGCTCTTTCAAATGGAATCCAGACTCCTTTCAAATGCATAGATCCAATCTTAACAACATGACGAACTTTTTCCAGCTTTAAAATTCCGTCTCTTCTACCCCGAGTCATTTGGGCAACGTTCAACAACTTTGTACCGTTGATCATATTATTATCGGCTCTTCTAACTACCGAAACGTTATTTGCATCCACCTGGTAACATAAGGTTTTTTCGTCTTCCCACATGGTAGTGGTAACTCTGGGCCGAATCCCAGGCGGTTGGTACTGGCCGACAGTGGAGTTGGACGCAACATTTAACTCGGTGGAAGCTTGAGCTTGCTGAGGGGTGGCATGTCCCGATTGGGGGCCTGCGGAAGGTTGTTGATAGTTAATGGCCGCTGACTGTTGATTTTGAGGTTGAGGATTTTGATTAGGTTGAGGTTGCGGGTTTTGATTTGCTTGCGGTTGGGGATTTTGAGGATTTGTTTGTGGATTTTGTTGTCCCGATTGGGGTTGTGAATTTTGAGGATTTTGGGTCAGATTTTGACCTTGGGTCAGATTTTGACCTTGAGTTCCCAGCGCTTGGTTCGCTTGCCCTTGGTAGTAATTGTAGGGGTAATTCCCCTGCTGGTTATACATGTAGTACGGATAGTTCCCCTGCTGGTTGTAATACTGGTACTGGTCGTTGTAATACCTATACTGTTGTTGGGGCACTTGAGAATACATAGGATTGTGTGGTAAATTTAATGAAGGAATGGAATGATTAGGGGATTGATGTAATATGGGATTGGACTGATAGGATTTGTAGTCAGGACCCCCGGCAGCACCACCAACACCAGACCCAGGTCCTGACTGACCAGGGTTGGTGTTGGTGGTGATGTTTGTCGCCGACGTGTTTGCTGATACATTACCTGAACCATTGGCGCCAACGGTACTAGAGCCGCCGCCAGCACCTCCGGAATTCTCTAGACTGGACATTCTTTATATAAATACAAACAAACCCGGGTGAAATATAGTACACAAAAAAAATGATACCCTAAAAAGTAAAGGAAGTAGTTAGTTTTTTTTTGAAGTATTGAGGTTTAAGGATTATAAACAAATTTCATTAGACCATAAAAAAAAAAAAAAAAAATCAAAAAAATCGACAAGAATAAAAAATTTTCTAAAAAAATGATCAAAATGGGAAAGAATTATGTAATGCATTAAAATTCCGAGGGCTCACCTTTCGAAAACAGAAGAAAAAGCAATTGCAATGTCATATTTGAGTTGGAATAAGGAATTACAAGGGAGGATTTTCAAGGTTAAATAAACTGGGGAAAAGTAGTAGCAGATGATTGAATATTAATTTGGAAGGTTAGTAAGGTTAGAAACCTAAAAAGTTATCAAGTTTATTCCCAAATTTCCTGAAAAAAAACAAACAACAATAAATGTCAGATTTTCTTTTTGGCAAGCTTACATAATCTAGCTTCATGCACTACTTGACAATTTCGTATAATATTACACCACGCAAAAATCGATATAAAAAGGTTGGGTAAAACAGGATGAAGAAAACTTGATCAGTTGAACATTATTATAATTCTAATCTATCCTTCTATTAACTAATATATTTACATGACTACTTATTTTTATTTTTCACCCATTAAAATGTTTCGTGTTTATCTCCCGCTTCTCCAAAAATCTCAATCTAGTCTCAGTTTTTGTACCTTGTGCAGATCCCTATGCGCAAAACGAAAAATTCATTCCCCCCTATATAATTCTTTCACTATTTTACCTTCCGAATAACTTTGTACAATACCTTGAATCTTATTCGGGGTGACTCGTCCGTACCAAACATTACCTGGCTGAATAACTAAATTTCCAGCGTAAGCATGCCCCCCAATATGCGATATGGATCCAATTGCATAATCTTCAGGATTGCCAAAATTCCCCGTGTCTATTGTTTCCCGCAATTCGTCCAACACCGGTGATGCAACCTGTCCACATCTTTCGTCTCGTGCAGAGTGTCCACAGACTAAAAAAATTCGTTTATCAATTTTTTTTTCCCAAAAGGTTGCTCGGGTTTCGGCTTGACTTTCAATCTGGTTTAGATCTTGGGTTTTTTTAAACGGGTTATAAACTGGTTGGATGTGATCTATATCAGGCACTAAATATTTTTTTATGAATTGTTTCACGTTTTGCCTCGAAAATTCAATTTGTAATCCGTCAGGATACAAATAGACTGTTTCTTTACCCGCCGCCTGATGGTTTTTGCCTTGATGGTTTTTGCCTTGATGGTTTTTGCCTTGATGGTTTTTGCCTTGATGGTTTTTGCCTTGATGGTTTTTGCCTTGATGGTTTTTGCCTTGTAAAAAAATATTACTTAAAAGAACCGGATGATTGGCCGATCTGAGATGTTTAAATTCATTTATGGCCCCAATCAATCCTTCGTTGTCTATTTTAGAAGGTAGTTGATCTATATCAGAATATCCATGACTTAAAACCATCAAATGTTTCCAGGGTAAAACTCTTGTACCATTAAGATTATCTTGACTAATTGGTTTGGTGAAGTTAATATCACAAAAAGTACAACCGCTATCAAATTTGGGCTTGGGACATTTCTCTATAAACTTCAAATTTGCCTTCATGATCCATTCTACGAAAAACTACTGGGGAAGTTCCGCGAAAAAATCTTCACGATAAAGATTATGAAACTCCAAGAATACGAGGTGCCGTTCGAACATTGTAAATTGGTGGATTTAGGGGAATATTTTTAAGGCGTTATGTACAAAAATAACCCTTGAATACATAAAAACCTGTCTTTAAATACGTGGTGGTTTTTCTGCGTAACCTTTTTTGCATCCATCAGGTTATAAAATAAACCCGGTTTTTCATGTACGCGTAGCCCTGATAATGCAGTCTGCCATGCGAGGCTCTACGCAATATAATCACCGCAGATTTGGGCCCTGCTTGTGATCTTGTAGGATCCATGCGTTTTGCGATTTTGATATTCTTGACAGATTGTAACTGCAGTTGCCTATGTGGGATAGAAGCAGCAATCAACTACTGCATCCTTGTCCTCGCGCGGACACCCCCCGGATGTACCAGGTGGGCAAATTTCACACCTTGGCCTATTTGAGAGATCGATCTAATCTAGTGTCAAATAAATGCTATAAATACATACAAACATCCAACATTACTATTCGTGGTAGTTCATTTTTTCGTAATCCTGTAAAAAGTGGGAAAGATTTACCAATATTTTTTAGTGGTGGAATCCGGGCGACTGTCCTGCAGAGAACTTCATGCACCAGAGAACTTCATGCACCATGCGCACAAATCCCGGAGTTTAAGCTAGGCGTTTACGACCAACGTTCCGAAAATCCTGCGAGTATGATGTAATGAATAGATAAGATGGATGTGGCGAGTCTGGTAGGATTACTGTTAATGGCATCAAAAAATCTGGTGTTCAATTGTTGGTGGTAATCTAAAGACTATATTCGCTGCACCCCGATGCGAGACGCTGGTAGTTGCATTAACCTGCTTCTGATCTGCCTGCATTATCCACAGTTGCGCATTTTTTGCCCCTGCACCATCCACTGCGCGCTGCACCACTCGCTGCACCACTCGCTGCACTATCCACTCACCATCCGCACGCTTACAGCTGCACCACTCGCTGCACTATCCACTGCACTATCCACTGCACTATCCACTCACCATCCGCACGCTTACAGCTGCACCACCTCTGTATCTTTATACTCTCCTTTCAACTTCCATTTTCTATTTCCACCATCCCAATCACAAACTTTTCGTAAAAGAGATTTCACCACTAGAATATCTTGGTTACTATTAATATCAATTTGATCTTTAAGCTTAATCAAAATTTGACTCGAGGTTAAAAATTCCGTGGCTGCAAAATGCTTAATAATATCCTGCACTAAATTCTTTTTCGGGTCACCTACATGCTTCTTCTTTTTTTTGATGTCGCTCAAAATACTCAGGGATGATAACCCATCAGACCTTTGAGTGCTACCAAATTTTGCAGCTCCTGATCTTCTACCGTTAACACCAAAGCCTCTATTTGCCAGACCCGCACCTTTACCAGCCTGTCCAAACTTTCCTGTCCATGTAGGCACTCCAATTCGACTTTTCCTTGCCTGCTTCCTCGATTGGTTCAAAGCTTCAATGCTTTCTCGTACAATTTTGTCCACCTGGCGGTCCACCCCCGTGCCCAGAGGTTTCCCCAGTACCACATCATCGTGCTGTACGGTACTACGAACACCAGAATCTTTGAAAATTCCTTCCATAACTTCATCCTCTTCGGTCCGTTCGTCTTCTTCAAACTTGTCAAGTTTACTTACACCCATGATATTGGCGACGGCCATAAAATCATCCTGGTTTTGATGTTTCTGGGTAGAGCTTGGGGCTGGAGACAGACCCTCCACCAGACCCTCTATCAGTGCCCCCACTTCCAGTTCCCCCACTTTCAGTCCCCCCACTTTCAGTCCCACTTTCCGCTGCGAATTTCCATATTGTTTTTCTCGACTGTGGAAAAGCTGTCCTGTCTCTGTACCTCCTTCTTGATCCCCAAGGGTAAATAAATCGTGTAAGTCGTTCATTTTGAAGAATTTCCGCTGCTTGGGATCTTTTAAAATTTTGTTGGTAAGAAAAGTCTTGAAAATTTGCCGGTGGTAGATTTTTTCTTCAATAGACCCAGCTATCATAAGTCGATAAATCACAATATCTTTTTTTTGACCTAACCTCCACGCCCGTTCTCGGGCCTGAATATCGGTGGACGGATTCCAGTCAGGATCAAATATAATAATTCGATCTGCCCCTGTCAAATTAACTCCCAACCCCCCCACTTTGGTAGTAAGCAAAAAAACCGTGATGGTCTGATCACCGTTAAATGCATCAACCAAGTCCTGACGACGACCAATTGGAGTCAGTCCATCCATACGAAGGTATTTGTACTCTGATCTTTGTACAAACTGTTCAAGAATGTCCAACATTTGTCGGGTTTGACAGAAAATCAAAATCTTATGTCCTGTAGACCCCCAAAGCAGTAAAAGTTTCCGGGTTACTTCCATTTTTCCCGATCTTTTGCTATTTCCGTAGTCACTTGACTTCTTATTTTGGTGGAGTAAATCCGGATGGTTGCAAATTTTTCTCAAAACATCCACCCCCATCAACATATTTCGTTTTCCTTTAATAATCAGATTGACGTCATCACTCTGAAGAAACTTCTCGTACAAATCTTGTTGGTATTGTGTAAGTTTTACAAAAAGAACCATCTCTTCCTTTTTGGGCAAGTCCTTAGCCACATCATGTTTAAGTCGCCGAAGTAAATATGGTGAAATTAAATCCCGTAAAACCGTAGCACATTTATAACTTGTTTGAACTTGAAGATTATTGGCATTAGCATACCCACCAAGCTTAATTGGTATAGCAAATTGTTGCTCAAAGATGGGCAACGTCCCAAGACGACCGGGAAAGATAAAATCAAATAATGACCAAAGCTCAATTAAATTGTTCTGGATAGGTGTACCACTTAGAATAATTCTGTTATAGGTTTTCACCCGTTTACAAAGTAAAGAAATGTCCAGATTTGGGTTTCTAATTTTATGACCTTCATCTAAAACACAATATCCCCATTGTCGCTCTAGTAACTCTTTGGAATATATCCGAAGCCCCACGTAAGTGGTAACAAGAACATGACCGGTTGCAAAAACGCTGTTCACGATCTCGCGCGCATTGACTTTATTTTTGAGTCCCCGAAACCTCGCCGAGCCACGACCCGGATCACGATCGGAATCAAATTCCGAATCAGCATCTTGTTCAAGATACTCTTCATACTGGGCTTCATTGACCAGTTGGGCCATTCCCGTACCTATACTATGAAGAATAACACACCTCAATGGTGGCCACCATTTGTGAAATTCGTTCACCCATTGGTTTAGCACTGTGGCAGGCACGACTACAAGAACAGGTTTATCTAGAAGCTTAGAATAATGTAAACCGGCAAGAAACGAGATTACTTGAATGGTTTTTCCAAGTCCCATTTCATCTCCAATGATCCCTCCAACTTTCTGATTATAAAGTTCCCATAACCACTGAATACATGTCTTCTGATAGTCAAAAAGAGACGGGAAGATATCTCCAGGAATTTTGAAAGTATCATCAAGTTTAGCGTCAGCGACGGAAGGATGAGGGAGAAATTCTTCTTCTTCTGTCAGGGGGGTCAGGACATTATTCCCACGCAAACTGGCTCGACTTTGACGCCATTTCTTCAATCTAGTTTCGTAAAGTCGTTTATCCCCATCATCCAAATTTTTTTCTTCCTCAATTTCTTCGTCCAAGTCCAGCACGGGCTCGACCGAGGGACTGGCGGAATCCTGCCACGGGATTTCATCCGCATCATTTTCATGAGAAAATTCCATTTCTTCATCTTCAGAAGGAACTGTAACTACTGATTCTGGAACCACAGGCATCAGAGCACCCTTTGTGGGTTTAAACCCAGGTTGTCGTAATTCTACATGACTTCTATTCTCACCTTCTTCAAAAACACTTTCAGTTCCAAAAGCGGTAATCTTCCCGGTTCTTATCAAAAATTCCCGTTCAGTTTCATCGGGTAAACGCTCATTTTGGGATTCTCTACCTTGGACCTTATTTGTTTCCATTTCTTTTAGCTGACTGTTGTTTTCTCGTATTCTAGTAACGATATCCCTCATGTCTTGCTGTAAAGGTTCCAATTCGTTTTCTTTAAACCAACTGATTTCTTCATTTATCAGTTTCCTTTGGGAAATTTTGGTCCGAGGATCTTCTAGACGCTTTTGTAAAACTTGAATCTTCTTTTGTACTTTGGCAATGTCTACTTTTGTTTTATCCAATCTTTTCTCCTCCACTTCCTTATCCTTTGCTAGAAGTGTTTCATTGGCTTTTTTCGTGATTGTGGTTTCCAAGTCACCTTGTGGTACCATCTCAACGCCTAAGTCAGCAAAGTCGCTAACTTCCGGCCCAACAGACTCATCTTTCACGTCTGAATCACTCATGATAATTTAAGATGAGTTTGGCTCATCTTGCGCGCCACTGATAGTGGTCGTGGACGACACATTTGCAGCCATTAGCCAAGGGAGGAATACAAGACAGAGATAAAGGGGAATTAAGCTAAAGAAGATACTTTGAATCAAAGAAGATTTGTGTGATGGGTGTACACAAACAAAAAACCAGAAAAACGCACAAACTAAAAAATACACAAACTCAAAAAAAAATATGCAATTCTACCTCAAACTATCTAAAACACCCTCATAAATCTTTCCATCTCCTTCTTCTATTAAATCCTGTTCAATATCTTCAATCTCTTCATATCGACTAATTTCACTCACCAACTTCTTAAACCATTTTAATTCTCCTGCTCCAAAACATAAATTATACGCATTACCTTCATTATTAGCACGAGCAGTTCTTCCAACCCTATGAATATATTCCCTAGAAGAATTGGGCATATCGTAGTTTACAACATCAGTAATAGTCAACACATCAATCCCTCTAGCTATTAAATCCGTCACTACAAGTACTTGAACTTCTCCAGATTCAAATTGTTTAAGAATTTTATTTCTTTGTGAATTTGTATTTGTGGAATTTAAATACCCACAAACACTCTCGTTACCAAATCTAATAAACAAGACTTGTAATAGTTTACAAAGCCTCATGGTAGATTCATTTGATTTAGTGAAAATCAATACATTAGACAACTTATTATTTCTAATTAGAAATTTTGCCAAAATCAATGGTTTAAGAGCACTCTTGCTTGCACCATACTTTATGAGCCCTTCTTTAAGGGTTTTTGGAACACTAAACATTTCATTGACAAGTTGTTGTCTATCGTTAACTATTATTAACCGCGGTTTGTAAAATTTCAACATGGATAGTTTTCCAGCGTCCGTGGTTAAAGTAGCTGAAAATATAAGTTTTTGTACAGGGTACTTAAATGCTTGGGTCAGATTAGTATGAACTTCAAGATGATCTATAACAGTTTCACACCAGTTTTGAAACGATTGGTTCAATAATCTATCTGCCTCATCTATTACCAAATATCGAAGGTTCTTTAAACTAAGACTCTTATTAAGCAATTGTTCCACCAATCTTCCTGGCGTTGATACTATTACATCAGGTTCATTCTGGACTAACTTCTGGCTTTCTTCCCCTATTGAAATATCATTTTTTAAACTCATGACATGCAATTTAGTTCCCGCACTTAAAGTTAAAAGTGTTTGTCTAACTTGATTCACCAAAGGTTTGGTTGGTACCAATATCACTGCACGAACTCTTGGTACTACACGAGTTGAAAGGGCTTCAATTATTGGTATCAGATATGCTAAGGTTTTTCCTGATCCTGTGGAAGCATTGACCAATACATCACCATTGGAATCTGGTTGAAATTTATTATCTTGAGAATCCTTCAATAGAAGCTCCAACACTTGGATTTGAACAGAAAAAGCGTTTTCATACTTTAGTTTCTGTAAATTCTTTATCATATTGGATGATAATTCAAAATTTTCAAATGGTTTTGTATCTTCTGGGGTAGCATAAAGTGGAGTAGTAAGCCAATTTAAATTATTGAGCATGGCAGAATTTAACCTTTCATCTCTTGGAAGACGTGGTTGAGGCATTGGGGTTAAATCAACTGTTGGGATCTCTGAGGGGAGTGATTCTTGTTCCATAGGTTCACTTAAAGCTGAGTTTTTGAATTTTTTAAATACAGTTTCATGTTTGGAAAGATATGCATCCATGTTAGGATCGTTTATGGAATCATTTGTATCCACGTCCATTGCATCAACGTCGATGGAATTTGAATTATTTGATTCAGCAAGTTCATTATTGGTTTCATTGAGTTCTTTGGGACTTGAAATTTCACTTTCAGAACTTTCATAACTTTCAGAACTCTTGGATCCTTCAATTTCATTCTCAGATTCTTCGCTTGATTCTTCTCCTTCACTTTCACTTTCACTTCCAGAAACATTTTCACTCTTACTATCACTAGCACTATCACTTTCACTTTCACTTCCACTATCACTACCTCTCCTCCTTTTCGTTCCAATCACCGCCGTGGGGTCAAATCGTTGTCCAAACATATCTCATCTCATCTCTAAATCTCACTTTATAATTTCTGTCGTGTCCCACCGAACTTTTGATAATTCGCGAACCAAATTTTTGTGGTCAAAATTTTTCACAAACTATAATGAAACCATCCTTTGCATTTTTAGCTCGTTCTTCCTGGAAGGGACCTCATATAGTACCACTTCCAATAGGAGAAGCTATAAAAGCAGGTACGCCGATTAGAACCAACGCCAGAAGTTGTACAATAATCCCTCAATTCGTGGGTTTAAAATTCCAAATCCACAATGGTAAAGAATATGTAGAGTTGGAAATATCTGATGACATGGTTGGTAATAAACTCGGGGAGTTTGTTCCAACAAGAAAGAGATTCAATTATAAATATTCTAAGAATTAGAGAGTATAAGAGAATTATTAAAAAAGCATAAGAGTAGATCAGAAAAGATCCCAGTGAAATAAAAGAAGTCAGTGAATTAATGTCAAATTAATTGTAAATAGTTAATGAATATCCAGATATAAATAGGTTTTAAAAGTGCAAAAGCGATCCTCATGCTTACCGATCATCTCCCATTCCTTTACCTATCATCCCCTTTCCTAAAAGAATCCTCCATCCTCTCCTGCCTCAACGACCCGGTTCTATCCTTAAGTGGCCATTTCCCCCACCCATTTAACCTCACCACCAAACAGGTTGCATTATCATCTCCTCCAATATATTCAATAAATCGTATTACTTCCTCAGCGCAAATTTGTGGAGATGCTGATTTGAATCCTCTTCTGTTAAATGTATTCATTACAATATCAGCAATCTCTTGATCTGTTATTTCACATGTTACTCCATCACTACAAAGGATCAAAAACAGTTCATCTCCTCCTAATCCTCCAATTGTATAATCTTGAATTTCTTGGGGAGTCAATTTTTCCCCAATTGTAGAAGCATCTCCTATCACAAACAGACCAATGTCCGGCTCAGCCGTCACTCCCATCTGCTTGAAATTAATATCCCCAAACGCCCTGGTATTTGCCAACGCTATAAATCTTTCTTCTCCAAAAGAGTCGGTCATAAAAAAATTAGCCGCATACTTTCTCAATCGAGAAGCTTCCATAGGATTAGAAGGATGATGGTCTTGAGTAATTCCGTGTGCTAGGCCTGTTCTGTCCACCAAGATGGCTCGGGTATCTCCTACATGTCCAATAGTTAACTTGGAAATCGTATTACGGTTAAAATAGTACTCTTCTATCACCGGTTCTGAGGGAGCCTTACAATATATAGTCTCTATAAGGGCCGTGGTACAAGTAGATCCCAGTTGATTTTCGGTTTCAAAAAACTTATAATCACAGTTTAAAAAACTCAAGGGTAATCGAAGACTTAAATCATCGGTTTGGGATATATTTGAAAGTTTTATGGTCAGTTCTGTGTTTGTCATTTTCACAAAATTGTCTTTTCTGTGCTTATACCATCGTTTCCAATACCCACCAACATTCTTCCAGTATTTTTTTATAAGCTGATCACGTTCCTTATCACTTTCCAACAACTGCTGGACTTGTTCTATCTCTTGGGCTAAGTTGTCTTGTAAATAAATTGAGCATTGGTCTCCCCCATGACCATCGAACACACTAAAATTAAACACTGTACGACCATTTATGGTTAAAACATTGGCACTGTACTTATCTTCGTTGTATAATCTGTTCACACGGGAAGTATAATGACCCAAATGTGTGGGACTTTTAAGTAATGGCACCTTTAATTTACCCACGTTACTTGCTGATGAGGTCTTATTATTTTTGAACGGGGTGAAAGTCACTGAATTGGAAACCAGTCTAACCAGTAGGATGTTTAAAAGCCTATAGAGACTGACTATAGGTCGACTAGGGGTCAATTGGTACCATTTGGCCCTTGGTGGCCCTAGAAGTATCATTTATAACTTTTCAGAGCCCGGAGGTGTAAGCGCGAATTTTTGATGGGGTTTGCGTTTTAAGGTTTCGGGTGTAAAAATCAGGTTTTGTAAACTTATGAACCACAAATGAAATATTTATAGATTTAGGCCATATAAACTCTATCAATTACTGGAAAACTCCTTTTATTGTTTACAAAACCACCTGATCATCATCATAATCAAAATTATCTAACGGTTCATCTCGATACCCCGGACTTCTTCCCCATCTGGTAGCAATTTGATCTCTAAACCCGTTAAACTGGTTTCCTATTCTACCAAATATTCCTGGTTGACTTGAAGGGATAGTATATGACACGTTATCACTTATTTCGTTATCAATTCTATTACTACCGTCGAGTCTGTTGCTGTCAAGACCACCGTCAATTCTGGTCAATAACAGTTCATCAAAATTTCTCCGATTACTTTGATAATTTAAATCAGCAGCATTTGACAAATTAAAAGGTCTTAATTGACTGGATTGTCTTTTATTATATTCTCTGGTTATGATTCTTTTGGCTTCTACAATTATCATATCTTTTCTTTTGGAAGTATCTACACCTTCTTCATTATCTTCATCAAAACCAAACGAATCATAGAAATCACTAGAAAAACCAAATCTCCGTTTTAATTTATCATAAACATTAAACGTAGTAAGAACAATTGGTATAAGTACTAAACGAGGTATCCAATTGTTCATGAGATTAAATAACCCTGTTAAATGAATGGATTTCCCAAACCAATCTTCAAAAACACTGTTTCTGGAAATGAAAAGGGTGATGAAATTGTACGACAACGGAATGGTTAACCTGGCAATGTACGTACAATAAAAACAAGTGGATACAGGGTCAGATTTGTGGGCTACCAAATGGTACATGTTGAAGATTTTAAGTTTGGTTAAGGAATTAAGGGAACATAGCACCATGTATGAAAATATCAAGCAACACACAAAGAACTTGGAAGTTACAGAATCCACTTTATTAAAAATTAAATTGACCAAAGAAAGTTTGGTGGAATGAAAAAACTCCGATTCAATGATAATGAAGGAAAAAATAAATAATAAGATTGAAAACAATCGATTAAGAATTGGATTTATATGATGAAGAAAATAGTAACGATACCGAGGAGATAAAATTGAAGTTGTTCTAAACCCTTGGGCAACATTTTCAGGTCTATTTATACCTGTGACATCTTCTAATTGTAAAATCTCATGGTAAATGTTATTAAATTCACTTTCCCAAGCCGTCAATTTATTCAAGTTCAAATTGAAACTAGCAGTTAGCTTACTCATAAAATCAGAATTCAATTGATCTCGAGAAATATTAACACCATCATTCAATTCATTCGATGACAATTCCATTAACTCTCTTAAATCTTCAGGAACTTTTCTATAGAGCTCCAAAATCCAATCTCTATACTCCATAATATCAATGAAATTCCTATAAAGTATCAATACTTGCAAAATATCTTCTTTAAAGGAAATTTTACAATCTTCCAAGTCATCTACAAGCCGAGGAACCTTCAAATAGTAGTAATTCAAATTGTTGATAACATTTCCAAACGTCCATCTGTTACGCGGAATGTTTATCATGCCATGAGCCATCAACCATAATGCTAATATTAAAGAGTATATGTGTGAAATAGCAATGATCATGGCCTTAACGTGTCCAAAGGAAAGTCCTGATTCTAACAATAAGTAAATCATTCCAAAAATAGACACTGTCAACATAACTAGTTGGTATTTGAAATTACTCTTTAACGCATCAATGATTCGATTATACGTCTTGTACTGACCCGATTTGTAAAAATCTTGAAGGACTGGAAGTAACAACCAAGTCAACAAGAACGTTGTCCAATACTTGGATTTCCAAAGATACAAAATAACGTTATCTTTGATGCTAAACCAGGCATCTTGTTGATGTTGCACATAATCTAGTGGGAGCAAAAATATGATGGATATGGGAATAAACACCGCCAATATCGTGGGCACTGAAAAGTAAACCGGGTATTTAAACACATTGATATGGAATTGAATCCCCCATACCGTTAGTATAAGAGAAAATGTGTATGATACGATGGGGAGCCACATAGTTGAAGAATGCGAAAGACTGCGAAAGGAAGACACGGGATATTAAAGAGATCAATACAATGAGTACAGTGAGTGAAGACACCATGGATATTGTAGATCTTGAAGATTCAAAAGACACTGTACCAATAGAAGCACAAACCGAATTAGAATCACAACCACAAACACAATCCCCAATTGAATCCCCAATTGATTCATTTCAGCAACTTTCCATCGATTCAGATCATCCCCAACCTACCAATACCAGTCCAAAAGCAAAAAGAAAATCGGTTGGTTTTGCACCTTTACCTGATCTTACTGATCACCATCAAAACCTTAAACAAGCCGAAGAAGAAAAAAAGAAATCCATTAGTTTCCATAAGATTCCTCCAGAATTCAGTTACCTTGAAAAAAGATCAAATATTGATCCCAAACCTTTGATTGCTCCTAAAACTCCCCTCCCAGCAAGAAGGGCTAAGCCTCTTGGTGATTTGAAAAAAGTCCACGTTAAAGACATTTCCGTTATCAACAAAGACACTGAAATTAACTTCAATTACCCCACCATTGAGTTACCCATTCCTGCTCATAATGTTCTTGTTGAAATCAAATACGCTTCTTTGAACTCCTACGATATCAGTAAACTCAATAAATACTATTACAATTTAAGCGACACCAAGGTTGGATTGGGATATGAGTTTGTAGGGACCATTGTAGATATTGGTAAAAATGTTAATGACTATTCTTTAGCCAAAGATGACTTTGTATTTGGGTGTGTAAGCGTAAATGGTAGAAAGGGGGGATTGTCAACATCTTTACTTTTGAATCCAGCAAAAGATTTCATGGTTAGAATTGATGAATTAACTATGGAAAAGTTACAATCTATAAATCCTTTGTTTCTGTTACAAGAAGAAGAGATTTCTACAGATTCTAGTACTGAAGAAGAACCTTCAACACCAACACTTCCAACCATTGCTAAAACTATAACTTTCCCCATGTTGTTCTGTAGAGCTAAACAAGCATTGAAACATCTTCCTAAACAAGAGAATATCAATATTCTTTTGAACGGAGCTGATACAAATGTAGGATACACTTTGATTCAAACTTTAACATCTTCATTATATTCTTTTCAGCAACTCACATTGATATTGATTGTTAAAGATAGTAATACCAAAGACATGGAAAAGTTTGTTAACACCATCAGACCAAGATGTTCTACTTTCTGTAATATCGAAATTGTACCATATGATTTACAAAATGAAGATCTTGTTCTACCAGGCGAAAAAGTCCCCATCAATTATAAAAAGCCCAACTTAATGGCTTTAGATATTTTAGAAGCCATGTTGAAAAATTCAACTGAAGTTATAAATGAATCCAACTTTAACAACTATAAACTAGATATGATTGTTGATATAATTGGATCCAATTTGTTTTCTAAAACTTCCATCAAGTATGAAAAGTTCTCAGATTTAACTTTTCCAGCATTTGACAAGATTGACCAATCTACAGATTTATCTAAACTTTTAAAAGCAAATGTCAAAGAAGAGTTTTTGGTAAAGATCTTAAAACCCAAAGCATCAGGTTCAAGTTTTGTTTCACTTTGTAAATTCAATATGAAAAATCCTAGTTACAGTATAGATGAGCTTATAGACTATGCTACCCAATCATCTCAACAGTCAATATTTAATCCATGGACACTGAACTGGGGATCTAATTTGGCAAACTCTTTAAGTAGATATACTTATCATGATGAAATTGCCTTGAATATTAAACGGGACTGGATGATTGAAGGATTAAATTTGGTGTTGGGTGAAGAGGTTAAGTTTAAGGTGGATAATTTTGTTGATTGGAGAAAAAATTTTAAAATGTATGTGAAAAGTTTGAGGAAAAGAGATGGCAAGGTTATTTTTGAGGTCGAGAGTTTTTAGCTTATAGTATTTTCAATATAAATTCAATTTAATGTTACTCTATTTTTTACAATTGTCGCATTTGCAGCCATTTTTCAATTTTCATTTTTTAAATACTTTTACCAAAACAATACCAAACCAATTTCTTCCCTCAAAAAGCAAACCACCTTAATCCCTTATCAATTCTCTAACTCCCATTATTACCAAAGCTCCCCTTCCACCCCCCATTGACCCACCAACTACCCAAATCGCACTCGCTTATCTTTTCCATTTTCTCTTTTTTTTTCGCAGTTGCAACAATGCGCCTACTTCAAAGAAGTTTCTATTTTTTATTGTTACCCACGAAGAATCATCACAATCCCATGCATTGTTGTTTCACACAATCAGACATCCCTCAGTTGCTTCACTCTATCACCTCCCATCACTATTACTACAATCCCCCCAAAACTCTTTCCAAAACTTCCTGATTTGACCCATAGCAACTTTGTGGTCCTGATTTGCACAGATAAGGTCTCGATTTGAACGGATTTTCGCCAAAAAAGTCACAAAGGAAAAAAAAAAAGGCGCGCAGGTTTAACCATAGATCATCTAATTATACTTAATGAGCTTATAGATATGTCCTCCTCCATGAGTGTCCACTCACTTATAGATAAGTTTCAGAATAAGAAACAGGACCAGGGCAGTCTGCAAGACCCCCCTGGTACTTCGCAGCAAGAACATCGACTACAACGACCTCAAAAATCACAATCTCAAGAATTCCATCCAGAACATGAGCCACAGGGAAAACAGGAAACTACCAAAGACCCAACCAAATCACCAGTTAAAACTGATCAGCCCCCTGCAGGTCAAACATTCAGTCAAGCACCGTTGAAACAACAACGTAACCAACTTCTTGAGCTTGTAGAAGAATTTCCGTTTTCGGAACATGCATTTCTTGAAGCTGTCAAGTTAAAAATAGAACAGGAGAAAACCCACCAACGGCAAATTAAACTTGAAATCGCCAATAAAAACTACAACATCTTAACTGCTGCACTAAATGCCAATATTCCCAACCATTTAATTCCTCAAATGTGTGTGCAACCAGATGAAGAAACTCCTTCGCAGCCTCATTCCAGAACAAATAGCCAGGATTTAAGCTTCCCCATGAACTATCGGTTTGGCTCCAGTCCTAGCTCAAGCATGTCCCATTCGATATCTTCACAGCCACCATTATCTCCAGCAAAAGTAGCCATGGGTCCGGGAAGTATGGTCCCGGGAAGTATGCCTGGAACTTTACCCCCAGGCACATTTGCCGCTCCTGGGCTTCCTCAAATGAGCTACAGATACCCCCGAAAAGTTCAGCATCAACGGCATCTTTCTTTACCTGTAGATCCACTGGTGAACCGTTTAAAAACTCCTGGTATTGATCTTAGTAAAGTAGAAAGTCAGCAATACCCTCAACAATATCAACAGCTTCCCCAAATGATGGGTCGTCTGCCAATACGACAATCAGCATATCTTCTGCCCAATCATAGCCGGTCCAGGTCACTTTCCAGGGCCACGTATTCAAATGTCCCATCAGGATCCAGCAGTGGAACATCAGGGTCTGCAGCCACCATGCAAGTGAAGCCTGCACCTGCACAACCTTTGCAGAAACATTCGAAACTGGCACAACCACCATCCCAAGAATCTATGACATCATTTCAGCATGTAATTCAATTTCAACACTGGAAACCAGAAACTCCAGAAACATTTGGAGCGCTGCCAGAAAGAAGCCACAAACGTCACAAGTCTAATGTTGATAATATGTCGGTTGATTTGGGGAGAAATACAATAGAGGAAGAAAGCGATATGTCAATGGAACGAGAGTAAATAGGGTAAATAGGTTATGTATTATAGGGTTATAGAATTATACAGGAAGAAAAGATTAGTGTACATTATTTATATTCACACTACTTATTTCATCTCTTCCGTTATCATCTCTATTTCATCAAGAGAGAGTGCAACAAGTCCATCATCATCTTCCTCCTCTTCTTCGTCCTCATCATCACTATCTGCTTGTACCATTGTTGCTTTTTCAAACACTATATCACTCTTTGTCACTCCCTCATACTCTCTTTTCAAATCATGGGCTAGTTGCCTTATACTGGTTTCATTTAAATCCATAATCCATGAACATAAATCTTGCAACCATATTTTATCATACACATAATAAATATCATGAAACCTGAACAATTCTTTCAAATCAAACAAACTCTTTAGCACTAGTCTTTTACCTCCCCGTAAATTGTAGTACACATCTTCCCACACTTTCATGGCTAGAGAAAAGTTCCTATGTAAAGGATAACAAAGACTTCTTCGCACACAGGTTATAATTATACCTCTTAAAATTCCTTCCCCAGTTTCTTCTTCCACAATTTTAGAGTCCAAACATGATATTTGTGGTACAATCTTACCAATAGTCCAAGCACTTTCAACATTATGATCTCCCTCGGTTTCTCTCATGTCAAAATGGTATGCAAAAAGGGCTGCGAGAATAAATCCAAAGAGTCTCGGCCGATTAACGTCATCAATAATGTACAGTTTTTTGGGTAAGGACATCATGATCTCTTGTTCTTTATCGGTAAACTCTACTGGCATGGTTTGGTCTCTTTGATCTTTTTCAATAGCTTGTTGTTGCTTATACCATTTTAAGAATTTAGTCGCAATAGGAGATTTATAGTCCATTAAAGACTGGAAATCTTTTTCATCTTGTTCAGGGTTACTAAACATAACAAAATCAGCAGCATAGTACTCGGGATCAAACTTAATATTTTCCTTTATTAATCTCTCTACTATTCTTTGAGACTCTGAAGTATTTTCTGGATCTCCAAGCTCATTTATATCATTACCATTGGAAATTGACACTCCTACAATTTCACTATACTGGTTATCAAATCCATATTTGTTTGAAGGTATGATTTCCTCAGGAGCCTTTTGTTCAACTTCCCATGAAATTTCTTCATCTTTTAAGGTATCATTAAGTCCAACTTTATCCATTTCCTCTATCAAAGGACCCGATTTATCTTCTTTTCGAGCCAAAAGTTTCCCAGTTAAATCTAAATCAGGAAAATGTTGGCCCTTAGTTTCTTTGGGGATCTTTACTTTTATACATTCCTCAGTGGAATCGTACTCTGAGTGAGATCTTTCATCTTCAATGCAATTGTGAGGTAATCTTAATCTAAGATAATATGGTGGTAAAGAAAAAATAAACAATTGGTTATCAATGGTCATTTCAATGGCCTTAGCATTGAATCGGACATGAGAAACTTTGATTTTTATGTGTACAAATTCATCATCTTGATCGATGGTGAAAAATGGAGTAAGCATAGCGATGAGGTGCGATAAAAATTGAGAAAACTGAAAAGATAAGGTGTACAAGAAGAGACCACAAGTAAAACAAGTGCAAACAGGGGAAGCATAACAACAGAATAAGAACAAAGACAGCATATTATTAAAGAGCATATCAAAGAACACATCAAAAATGCCAGATAAGAAAGAAGAAGTGGTAGCTTGTGAATCAAGTTGCACCGGTATGTGTAAGCAGAGCCCCCAAGAGAACTCAAAGATCCCAAACTCGGTACAAACAGATCCACAAACAGATAAAACAACTTTAGAACCATCTTCCGAAGCTACTACTACCAAAAGAAAATTTGTCGGTAGAAAATCAGCTACAAAATCATCCCTTGTAAAATCTTCAAAACTAATAGCCAGAATTAAAAACCAGATACCGGCAGATATTCTAGAAGATCCTGAATTAAATGAAGCCATCAAGCTTTTGCCTTCTAACTACAATTTTGAAATTCACAAAACCGTTTGGAATATTCGAAAAGCTAATGCCAAACGAGTAGCCCTTCAAATGCCCGAAGGGCTTTTAATTTATGCTTTAATAGTATCAGATATTCTAGAACAATTTTGCCAGGCTGAAACTATTGTTATGGGAGATGTTACATACGGAGCATGTTGTATAGATGATTATACTGCCAAAGCTTTGGATTGTGACTTTATTGTTCATTATGCTCATTCATGTTTAGTACCTGTTGATGTGACTCAGGTAAAAGTGTTGTATATTTTTGTTACTATCAATATTGATGAAACCCATTTGATTAATACACTTAAAAGAAATTTCCCAAAAGATTCCGCCATGGCAGTTTTTGGAACCATCCAATTCAATCCTACCATTCATAGTGTAAAAGCCAAATTAGAGCAAGATTCTTCTCATCCCATATATTTAATACCACCCCAAATAAAACCACTTTCCAAAGGTGAAGTGTTAGGGTGTACATCCACTCGTCTTGATAAAGAATTCATTAAAGCAATGATATATATTGGAGACGGAAGATTTCATCTAGAAAGTTCTATGATCCATAATCCAGACATTCCTGCTTATAGATACGATCCATACTCTAGAAAATTCACCAGAGAATATTATGATCAGGAACAAATGGTAGAGGTGCGACAAACTGCCATACAAACAGCCAAGATGGCAAAGAATATCGGGTTAATTATGGGTGGTTTAGGAAGACAAGGTAATCCTATAACTGTTGACAAACTCGAATCTAAACTAGTTGGCCATGGTTATAATATTACAAAGATTATTTTAAGTGAAATCTTTCCTCAAAAAATTGCTATGTTTGATAATATAGATGCATTTGTTCAAGTGGCATGTCCTAGGTTATCTATTGATTGGGGATACGCTTTTAATAAACCTTTACTTACACCATATGAAGCCATGGTAATGGTTGAGGAAGATGAACAAAAGGGTAGAGAGTATCCTATGGATTATTATGCAGCTGATGGATATGGTAGGGGTAAGGTACCTGAGAGAGGGTGAGTACAAAATGAGTAGAATTTATGTAAATAAAATAATCCAACAGACTGTAGATTTTTTATTATATAAATTTATTATAAACCGTTCTCTTCTATCTCAACCGTAGCTTTGTTCTCTCCTTCATATATCTATCAGCTCAACCCTAAAACCGTTCTCATTTCCTCTTCATTCCAAACCATCTGCTTATTCAAATATTCCTCTACTATCTTATCAAAACCACTACAGAATCCCAAAAACTCCAAACAACAAGATTCTACAATGTCATTCAATACCAACGGACTATTCAATTTCATTAAATTATTCTGAATATCCATCAATGCATTAGGAAGATATTCTTTTAAACTTTCATTAACATCATCTACAGCATCAGCTGTAAATAACTTATTTTCAATAATTGGCTGGTAAATTGAAACTTCAAAGAAATCGGGTGAAAACGGTAAAATCATATTCACAATGTTATAGAAATCTTCGAGTTTACACTGTTTCAACAATTGGTTGAACTGTAAATCTATTAACAGCTGTTTAATTTCTTGAATCATATCGTTTAATTCAATCACTTTGTCACTAAACAAACTAATAGGCAAGATTTTGGATAAAATCAAATCGAGGAAATTTAGCTGCAAAATTTTTTTATCAAAATTATTCTCAAATTTCACTTTTTTCAAATGTTCGTTAACAATTTCAATTGGATCATTGATTAAACGTTTGAGTAATAATTCAGTTTTAGTAGCATCCAACTTAAATAAAGAATTAAATGTTATTCTTGATTGGTCTACCAAGGGTAAAATGCTAGCGTAAAATTCTATGATCCATTCTGGAGGTTGCAAATCTGAAGATGCCAAATCAATTTGAGCCAGATTACTGGTTTGAATGGTTGTAAGTTTGTTCTCTATAAGTGCAATAAGTTTGTTTTGACAAAATTCAATCAATTGTTCTATGGTTGAAAGTAAAGCGTTATTGTGAAATAATTTACTGAACATTAATTGATATAAATCAAATAAGTTTAAAATGGAATAGACTGGTTTTTCTTTAGTTTCAATTGAAATGAGTTGCTCAAATTTGGATTTAAGGGATTTGGCAAGGGATGCAAAAGTAGAATTAAGAATGTTTGATTTGGTGATTGATTCCTTCTTGTCTGCCAGTTTATTATCCTCCCATAAAACATCCATTAACTCAACTTCATTAACTACCATAGCGTGTAAATAAGCCAAAGAATCTCCCATATATCTGGTAGAATCTCCTCCAGTAAAATTTTCCACTTGTTTGTTAAAATCCTCTATTAAAACTTCACTTCTATCATGACTGAATTCTTTCAAAACCTGGTCGTACATCTCCGGGCTTCTTTCTTCCAAAACAACTAAACTTTTATGAAACATCTGCAATCTTTGTGGATTCAAGACTGGATGAATTAAACATCTTTTCAAAAACTTATATAAAGTATCATTAGCATTAATTGAAAGTCTAGATATCTTTTCGGAGATTTTTATTCCCAAATTGGAGTTTTCTATGGAAAGTAAAATGGATGAATTTTCATTTACTTGATCTAGTTTTGTCAAAACTTTGAAAAATTCTTCATTAACTTCTTTATTGGTGAGCGTAAATTCTTCATATTCGTTCAAGATGAATTTTTCCTTGAAACTGACTAAAAGTCGTTTTTTCAAATTGATTTCAAACTTTTCTTGACTTAAGGGTTTAAACATTTCATTGAATTCTTTAATATCTTTAAAAATATCATGGATTCTTTCATTATTGACACTATTCAATTTCGTAAGCTTATCTACCTTTTCACCTACATCTCTCAATTGCTTGATCATCGGACTATACTCTTTTAAAGTTTGTTGTTGACTTTTTATTATATTAGATTCAATCTTTCCCCGAAGATTCTTTCTATGAACAGAACCAATGATTCCCGAATCTATCAATTCATCTTTTAAATCCATAGCAAAGAACTCTCTGACAAGATTATCGTTTAGATTGTTATTTAATATGGTGGACAATTTATTGGAAAGATTGTATCCATCACCATTGGTAGTGGCACCTTCTTCATGATCATTTTTCACCATTTCCAAAGATAATTTTGCATATTGTTCACTTAGTTCATCAGCTTGTCCATCTTGAGGAGTTTCTTCACCGTTCAAATTTAAGAGATTTTTGAAATTGTTCAACTGGGGGATTCTTTTGGACAAGTTCTCTATTCCAGAAGATATAGGTATTGATAAAGCTGGTTGTGGTTGAGGAATATCATCGTTGAAACTGTCAAACTCTATAAACTCCATGGTGGATGTTTTCGCGATTGATGAGAACTTTTTTGTTGAACCTGATTTGGATTTTTGCAACCTACAACTGCGGACTTTGCAATGGACATGCATAGATGATTTTCTTCTTGTAAGCTACAGGCATACATTCTTGCAACCACAGGCTAAACACAGAGATAACATCATAAAAAAAGAGTCTACACTTACAGATACAATTTCTCATTCTATTAACTCAATAAATCATTAATCTTAATACTCATTCTTCTCAATTTGGTTTCGTCTGCATCTCTATCTTTAGCCATATCCGCTGCCATCAAGATTGAATTTATACCATTCTCTTTGGAAATCACATAATTAGGTGTAATGGGGGTTTGTGGATCAAATGGTCTTTCTGGTGGTCTATCAAGCGGCTTATCGAATGGCTTATCAGATGACTTGTCAAAGGGTCTATCAAGCGATCTAGTCCTTGAAAATGGAGTTTGAAAATTTGACAATGGAGATTTGAGGGAAACCGGTGATGAAGAATGGGGGGTATGTATGGATGATGCTGGTTGGGGATCCTTGGTTCTTGGGGAAGAATTGAATTTGAAAGGTGCATCCAAAGTGCCAGCACTATTGGATAAATCAGTTTTGATCTTTGAAAGATTATACCCATCTGACAAACCTTTTTTGTGAAAAGGTTCAAGCTTGGGTTTGGTTATTTTCATGGGTTTTAAGCCTAGAGGGTCTTTAATTCCTGTTGAATTTGCTGCCTGGTAAGAACTATTTCCTGGAAGTGAGTTCTTTCCTTGAAGTAAATTACTCCCCTGACTCAAACCTTGCTCTTTAATATCTTCTTTAGGATCTCTCAAAGATTGTAAACATTTGGAAGCTTCAAAAATATCAAATTTCGAAGGTTGCGAAATGGTTGCAAAATTTTCTTCAGAAGTTTCCAGACTATTTGAGGCGCCTCGTTGTCTTGTACCAGTCCCTTCATTTGAATTTATGGAATCAGTAACTTCTCCTAGGTGAGTACGATGACTTGGGGTTTCATTGGCAACTTCAGTTATTTTCTTAGTTTCTGGTAAGTTCACGTTTCCTCTTTGATTAACCATAACGCTTGGTTGAACAGGATTGGATTGGCCTTGGACTGGATTAGAGTGACCCACTTCAGCACCTCCTGTAATATTAGGGACAACAGAAATTGGAGAAATAGGAAATTGACCCAATTCTCCTTCAATATCATCAAATTTCAATTCGCCAAATTTTTCATCGTTTGGTGTTAAGCAATAATCTGGGAAATCATTACCAAAAACTGGTATTAATTCATATCTTATGAAATAACAAAACCTTCTGGCCAAAATCTTACAAAGACTATAAGGTAACCAAGTACCTTGAATCTTCAAAAACCCTCCCCTAATTCTTTTGATATAGTTATGATATTGTTTGGGGGTACTATCCAACAATTTGACAATATCAGCCTTTGACTTGGAACTATGGTTTGACGCCAAATCAGCCGCTTTCCAAATTCCAGTAAGGTGCACAAAGCCAGTATCATAATCCCAGATTACCCATTGGTTATTAACATTGTATTCGTAGACCGTCAAATAATTTCTAGTGGGACTAATAGCACTGGTGGCATATTTCTTGACTTGTATGGAATTGTAAAGGTTTATCAAATGGTTATAACTGTTGACAGGGACAAGAATGTTACTGGAAAGTTTATGGATAGGATAGTTAACTGATTTTCTATTGTTGGTGGGAAGCTGGTATTGGAAATATGGAGCAGGTACATACTGTTGATAGGAATTTGCAACCATAAGCGGCTCATGCGTCTGGGGGTGAGCTTGTGCATGAGAAGGTGCATGGATTTGGACATGGGCCTGAGCATGTGGTGATCCTGTGAATGGAGTGGTAGCTTGTTGCTGATGTGTAGATGGGTGATGAAATGATGGGTTAGTGGCTATTTGAATATTGTGGGGATGTTGACGGTTTTGATGGTGAGGTGGTGGCAGAGACTGAGGATGCTGTGGATGCTGTGGATTCTGTGGGAGCATCTGTTGTTGATACCGTGGTTGTACCTGATTTTGCCCCACTGATCCTGAAACTTGATACATTGGTCGATTTGGTTGATTCCCACCTTGATTTACTCCCTGGTTTACCCCCTGGTTCACAGGTTGGTAGTAATACTGATAGGGATAATAATAGGACATGTTAAAGTTATAAAATCAAGACTTTATCTCTTCATATATCTCTCCCTGAATCAAGGCAACTAAAAATTTATCCGAACTGAAGGGATGAAATTAACTTTATTGTTCTATTGTGGGTTATGTAATCGAGTGCAAGGCTTTAACTCTTGAATGTGTTTCACCTGATAGATATAAGGTTGAAAGGTTGTTAAATCAAAACCTTGTTAAGCCAAAAATTGTCGATGACCAAGGCTAAAGCAAAATATTTCAATTCTAGACTGGAACTTGGCTTTATGTAAGTGCGTACATGTACATGCGCCAACTTGGCCTGATCTGAACAATAGCGACAGTAGAAAGCAATTGACAATGAGCCCAAACCAAACAAAAGAAAATATTTTTAGCGGTAGATGTGTTATATACTGTGGCAAGAGACCTATAAGGGGGATTGATGGGGTTTTTGTAGGTATCCCTCATATTATGTATACTGGGCTATAATAACTTTTTTGATAGCGATAAGAAACCTAATCCGAGCTGCAGATTTCGAGCCAATTTTTTTGAGCCACGGTGGAACGGTCTGGAACATTTTAGCAATAAAGAGGAACAAAACAAATGTTACAAAGACATCAAATCAGTTGAATGGAAAGATAAAGATAAAGATATCAATAAAGTTATGAACAAAGTAGGTTATTATTTGCTCTATTCTCTCGAATGCCTCGAGGTTTTCCGGTCGAGAAGTAATGTCGTAAATTGCTGCATTATATGCGGCGCACTTCCTATTTGGGAATTGGGAACAATAGGTAAAATTCAGGGTTAAGAGACTAAAGAACACAATAAGTTGGTAGAATGGACAATGTAGAAAGTTATCAAGAGGACAAGTTGTCTTGTTAAGCGTTTAGGTGCAAAACAAAGAGGCTTACAATAAAAGGCTAAAGTCTAGATAAGAACAAGTTGGAATTATCACGAATGGATAACCGAACAACAAGTAGATAACAATTTATGATTTTCCTGTTTGTTATTTGTTGGCTTATCTACGTGAATACGTGGTAGAGTATTGTTAGATCCTTTAATATTGTTACTGCTTGTATTATTGTTAAAGCTTAGAATATAACTTCACGGATTTAAAATCGGGATCCGATTAATCCATATTTTAAGGAAGTCCGATTTTGCACCTCTTTTGCCTAATTCGGTCACGTGCATGACACATACATACATTATAAGAGCAATGAATTCTATTCACTATTTACCCTAACAAACTTTGAATTAACTAGTTAATTCAAATAGCTGAAGCACTCAGCTCCATCCAAGCTTAAATTGGACATCATCTAATCAAACTTCAACTTAAAGTTCACTCTTTAACTTATCAGCTACAGCATCTAAGAACTCAGTGGTCGTAACATAACTACTTCTATCAGTCTTACCTTGTGCTAAAGCTAAATCTTTGGTCATGATTCCATCAATGACAGTTTGAATGGTAGCTTTTTCTAAAGTTTCAGCAAATTTAACAACTTCTGGAGTTTCATCCAATTTTCCTCTTTGGATCAAACCTCTGGTCCAAGCAAAAATAGATGCAATGGAGTTGGTAGAAGTTTCTTTACCTTGTTGATGTTGTCTGAAATGTCTAGTAACAGTACCATGAGCAGCTTCACTTTCAAAAGCCTTTCCATCAGGGGTCATTAAAACAGATGTCATTAAACCTAAAGATCCGAACCCTTGAGCAACAATATCACTTTGAACATCACCATCGTAATTTTTCAAAGCCATAACAAAACCTCCTTTAGATTTAATCATTTGAGCAACCATATCGTCAATTAATCTATGTTCATACCAAATACCTAATTTTTCGAATTCAGCTTTGTAAGTTTCATCATAGATTTCTTGGAAAACATCTTTAAATTTCCCATCATATTGTTTCAAAATGGTATTTTTGGTGGATAAGTACAATGGTAACTTTTTGTTGATAGCCATTTTGAAAGAAGAGTGGGCAAATCCTTTGATGGAGTCAATGGTATTGTACATACTCAAACCAACCCCTCCAGTAGCTGGATATTGATAAATTTGTTTGGTAACTTTTTCTCCACCATTATCTGGAGTGAAAACCATTTCCAATTTACCTGGTTCATTGATAACCAAATCAGTAGCTTTATATTGATCACCATGAGCATGTCTACCAATTACAATAGGCTTTTCCCAACCTGGCACTAATCTTGGAATGTTAGGAATAATAATACTTTCTCTGAAAACTGTACCGTTCAAGATATTTCTAATAGTACCATTTGGAGACACCCACATTTTTTTCAAGTTGAATTCTTTAACTCTAGCTTCATCAGGAGTAATGGTAGCACACTTAACACCTACTCCATACTTTTTGATAGCTTCCGCAGCTTCCACGGTAATTTTATCGTCGGTCTTATCTCTGGCTTCAATACCCAAATCATAGTATTTCAAATCCACATTCAAGTATGGATTGATTAATTTGTCTTTGATTCTTTGCCAAATAATTCTGGTCATTTCATCCCCGTCCATTTCAACGATGGGATTCTTGACATTGATTTTCAAGTTTCTAGCTGTGCTAGAGAAAGATCTAATGAACATAGTTGTTTGACTCACTGAAAAATTCAACTTGTATTTTTGTGCGGCAGGTTCAGGGCCGGTAGCGGAGTGGAAGTACCAAAGAGTGGTAGGAGCCAATAAGGTTGAACAGTATAGTTTGTGTTTGATAAGTGTTTGACAAGTGTTTGTCAACTTTGTAAAATTTTGTACACTTTGTAATTGTAAACTATTTAATTGTAAACTCTCTTAATTTTTCCTCTTCTCCTTTTCCTCTTTTCCTAGCCCTTCAAATTCACCGCGCTGGAAAACTTTCATCACCATGTCTGATGACTTCACATCTGACTACTATAACCATCTTCTATCATCACTTACAGTCAATTCACGTGCTCTAATAACAGAACTAACTACCATTGCTGAAACCAACCTTAACCACAGTGAAACTATTGTTAGTTTAATTGAACAACGTATCAAAAAATGTTTACCCCAATATAAACTCCATGCTTTTTATTTATTGGACTCAATAGTGAAAAACATTGGTAACCCTTACAACAGACTTTTTAGTCACAACTTATACCGTGTGTTTACGGAATCCTATTTGTTGGTGACCGATGCTTTGACCCGTCAAAACATGATCAATCTATTTAAAACCTGGATCAATGGGAAAACCAATTCAGGTTTAGAAATATTTAACAAAGAATTGTTAATGAAAATAGAACAGTTCATTATAAAAGCTACCACATTAAGTGGCCCCACGGAACATGTAGTGGAAATGAAAACTCCCGGTCCACAGAACACAAAACTGTCTACGCCGTCGCTGGCCAATCTGCTGGCCCTATTTCGTCTTCCTAGTGTGATAACTCCTGATCACTTTTTACGAGAATGTAATTATCTTCTTCAGTACATTATTCAAATTAATAGAGACTTTGAACCTTATAGTGAGACTAAGTTTTATCATAGAAACAATAGAATAAGAAATGAGCTAATATTTAAAATTAATGAGATTACTGATTCCCTACTTAAAGGATCTAAAACGGACTTTACAAATAAAGTGAACTACTACCATGAAAATTTGGTGGAAATTCGAGCTAGTGTTGATAAACAAAACTTTAGACAGAATATATTCATTCAAAGAAAGAATAAACCTGTTTTTGAACCTGATTTAAACTTGCTTAAACTTTTGGAAGATCCGTTTAGATTTGACGATGAATTTAGACAGGTAATTGATAATTTTGGGTTGAGAATTAGTGAAGAAAGGGTGTATGTTATAGACAAGGTAGAGAATAGTAATGGAAGGGAAAAGAAAGGTGAAGGAGACTCAAAGAAAGATGAAAAAGATTTAAAGAAAGGTGAAGAAGATTTAAAGAAAGGTGAAGGAGATTTAAAGAAAGATGAAAAGAGTAAAGATATTACAAATTTAAAAACCAATGATTTTGATTCCAAGACAAGTGATGACAAGAACACCATTGATACTACAAACCCTTCGTCAAACCCCATCCCCGAAAGTCCAGATAATTCTCCAGATTTCCTGGATCCTTTAGGTTTAGGGTTAAATTTATACGATTTTGATGAGCCAGAAGACGATCAAAGTAATGACCTAAACCCTCCGGAACTAAAAAGAAAACAAGACAGTATAGAAAAACCTGTAAAAAAGGTAAGATTTGAAGTTTAGCTGACTTCTAACGACTCATGACAATATATATTCATTCTAATCTTACATATCAAAAGATCCAGATTTCTTTAAGTGCCAGTAAGTACTTAAGAATGGGAATGCAAAGAAAAATCCCAATACTCCCCAGTAGTAAACGCTGAATGGAACAATTTTTCTCTTAATAATGAATGGGATGTTGGAATAAGGACCTTCTTTTGGAGTACCAAAAACACTGTTCATAACTCTTGAGCTGCTTTGAAAGTTTCTGGTAGCAAGTCTGTTTGGAACTAACTTTTGTCTTAAACCTAATTGAATTAATCTCATTATGATTGTTTGATGGTATTCTTGAGCGTTTTATTGGATTAAAATTCTCACCAGATTTTAGGCGGTTGGGGCACGCCGACTTTTCGCGAAGTTTTTTTTCCTCACCCAATGGTATCGCTTCATAAAATAATATCGACTGATATTTCAACCTTTTGATAAACGCTTGATAAACACTAGATATTATGGCTATTGCACCAATCACCGGAACTTTAAGAAGAAAGATCATTACCGACATTTCCATTGGATTTGGTTGTGGTTTTGTTTTAGCTACTGCTTACTGGTACTTAGAACATAAACCATTAGTCCAAAAGAGAGATGCTTATTATGCTCAATTAAAAGCTCAAAAGGAAGCTGAAGATTCTGTATAAGCTGGAACAGCAGTTATGAAAGAGTATCCTTAATCTTACGTAGATTAGCATGAATATGTTAGCATAAATATATGATAAATGTTATAAATTTTACAAAGGTCTATTAACTATTTAAGACCAGATGAAGGTCCTTATTATTAACAATTCCATTGGTTAAAATGACAAATCTCTTGTTCGTACCCTTTGCTTTCAATTTTTTGTTCAAGTATTTAATACATGCAATTTCTCCATAAGTAATACCACCCAAAAACACCAATAAAAAGTTATTACAATTCTGTTGATTTAAAATTTCAATAGTTTCTCCTTTGAACATTCGATTCAAATCTAGATTCTCCCAACTGGCATGCTTGGTGATTTTATTTATAGGTTTATAAACCAAGAATTCTCTTGAAAATAATGATTCTATTAATCTGATAGTTAATGGGACTGTATTTGAAGGTAAGGTAAAAGAAGGAGAATGATAATCTTCAATTGTTTTGATTTCAGGTTCATTATCTTCATCAACAACATCTTGTTCTGGATGTAAATTCCAAAACTTATTGATTAAAGTATAATTGTTTTTATAGACATCAATTCCTCCCGTTATACCTTCTTCATCTACGGGATTTAAATCGTCAACATCGCTGAACTTCAATAAATGGTATTTAAAAAGTTTATTTAATTTTTGAACCATCAACACTCCAAAGTTTTCTACAATTGATTGTTTTAAAGTTTCATAATCTTTGCTTTTCAACCCCCCATTTATGATGGAGATTAAAATTAAACTATTCAAAACAATCTCATCATTTAAATTCATCAATAAAAACTCATTTAGTTTTTGAATTTGTTGTTTATAAGACATCTGAAATATTTCATTTTCAAAATTAAGGAAAATTTCATATTCATCATATTTGTTTTGTCCATCATACTTGATCACATTCAATAAATGTTCGGAGATATTAGTATGCTTTTTAATTAAATCCTGTTGCTTGTTTAAATCCGATAAATTCTCAACCAAGTTTTTAATCTCATTGAAATTCATATCAGTAGAACTATTAGAATATTGATTTTTAACTAATCGAGCTAATTTGTTCAATTTCAATCCAATTAAAGAAAAGTTGAAATGACTCAAATTATCAAATAATTCGTCTTTGATTTTTATTTGCTCGTCATTGAATTTTATAATATTAACATTAATGGAAATTAAATCATTAATTAACCCGGAATAAGTCAATTGATTCATTAACAACGGGAAAAAATCAAAATTTCTTTCTATTATCACTATATTGAAATTTCCTGATAAGTTGTTCAAGTAAAACTCTTGTTGTAAGTTATTAAAATTATCTATAAGGTATTCATCAAGCTTTTTGGTAAATAACCGATAAAGTAAATTACTATTAATTCCATGACTGTAAACATTATTAATCTTCAAATTAAACTTTTCTATCAAATGTATAATCATTTGGTTTAAAGAGTTAATACTCAATAAAGGTTCATTCAAGTAATGGGCCAATTCCTGATCATTTTCCATACTTATTATATCATCGTCAATCACTAATCCATGAAAATTCCAATTCAAAATCTTCAAATGCTTTCCTCTAATAGACTCTAATTTATTATCTATTATGTCCCCAAATTTTAAATTCAAACCGTACCTTTTATTCAAACGGTATAAAAATGATTTGGTCAAATTTCGAACAATCATTGTAACTCGAGCATGGCTTGGAATGTTTGCTAATTCCGTCGCCTCATCTACTAGCACAATAATATTCTGATACTGTTGAATCAGCTCATTATTTATATCTTTAATCCATACTATCTTATCAAATTTACCTCGTTGTTTGAAAGTTTTGAACGGTATAAGAAAGTTGATTACGGGGGAAAGTTTGGCGTCTAATATCAAAAGATTGTCATTGGTATACACTTTATCAAACAATGCAAGAAGGGTGTCTGCACTCGAAGAATTGAACAGGGATAAATCAAAAGTTGTCATTAAAAAAAATCGGGGATCTTAGCGATATTTATATTCGCGAAATGGCTGCAAAGAAGAGAAACAAAACGACGGCTAATTCAAGTGTAAAGAGGCAGAAATTTCCTCATTTATGAATCTATATTTAAATGTTATAGTATTTGTACTAATTTGTTATAATTTTAATTCATATCCCTCGGTCCAGAATAAGCTTTCTTGTATCACAGTACCAAAATGAACTCCATTACAGCTGAATAATTCAAGCTCAATCAATAGATTTCCACGTTTTAAAGCGGTTGTTTTCAATTGAACTATAACGAATTCTTTATCACTGAAGTCATTGTCGTGGAAATACACTACTCTTTCTTGAAGAACCAATTTATAGTTTTTCACACTTAATTGATAAACATTGATAGCATCAATTAATTTCAAAATCCCCGAGAATTTATTGGCATAATCGTTCTTGGATAATTTAGCAAAAAATTTTATAGTATTGTCATAGTTATTTTTGTTCAAATCTATAACTGGTTTTTCCTGATTGACAAATTTCAATTCCAAGTCTTCATAAAACTTCAGAGGTAAAGTTCCTAAATCAATGTTTTTAACTTCCTTAGGGAAGGGAACTTGAAATTTAAAAGGATTCTCAACTCGTTTTATGTTATCATCATCGTCGTCATCTTCGGTTTTCCCTTGACGTCTTCTTTCTGCAATCAAAGCTTCATATTTGGTATATTTGTCATATAAAGCACGGTGGGAGTTTCTGGAAGTAAAAGAACTATTCATAAAACAAACAATCTTGTCATTTTGTTTACCTGATATACTTCTGTTGACAAAATTATTTCCTTCACTGATTCTTTCAGTTTGGTCCCAAATTATCTTCCCCAGACTAAGCTTATTAAAATATGTATGAACCGAGTGAGGGGCAAAATGAGAATCAACGGTCGAATAGATATTATCAAGACCTGCTGCAGAAGCAGACCCATATATAAACTTATCGGCCATTCTGTGGATTCAATTGAGTTGTACAAAATCTTGATTTAAATAAAGGTCTGACATTTGCCATATGATTTTATAACCTCCGCACTTTTCTCACGTGAAAACCTTTAACCACTCCTTCGGAGTTATTACGAGGGTAATACTATAATTTATTATCTATACAGGTTATCACTTCATCAATAAATAAATACTTAAAGGGGTGCTTGTAAAAATTAAAGTTTAGCAGTACCACCAGTTGCCTTGTCCAACACTTTTTTGGACAATCCCACAAGTCCTTCTTGGGTTATCGTTACTTTCAACAGCTTATTCATGTCATAAATCGAGCAGATACAAACTACCCTGTCATTGCTCATCCTGTTGAATTTATAATCCAAAAATAACCATTCTGTAGGATTAAAATCAGTATCATGAATGAATACTGAATGATCCAAAGACACCCTGAAAAATTCACTAGTTTCATGAGATAATGGTGCTCCTAAAGTTCTTGGAAGTAACCCTAAGTATAAAGAATCTGATAAGTATAATACATCAGCAATGGACATTTTCAATCTTTTTTCTTTATCGGTGGGCAATTGATCTAAGACTTTACAGAAAAAACCTAATTCACGATCTCCAATCCTGTTGGTAGCTTTTTGAAACCCAGGTTTCAAATAATAGTCGGGTAATGCATGTGCAACCAATTCATGTGTATGTTCCAAGTAAACCACATTATCAAGGTTTTTGACTTTTTTGGCGTACTGGTCAAACAAAGGACTTGGACTTTTGCTGAATTCAAAAGGTGATCTTTTGGTTTCTCCATTTTTAAATTGAAGTTTTCTATTCTTGATATTATTGTTTTTGGTAAAAGAACACATCAAAATAAATACCAAGGTATTCGTATGACCTTGATAAACCTTGACCAATTTATTAACATAATTCTTACCTTGAGAAGTGGTCTCGACTTCATATCTCATGGGACTATCAGGAGAACCAGCTTTTAAGAAGTATGAATGTAAAGAATGAGGACTAAAATCAGCTTCTTCAATAGATTCCCAAGCTGCTAAAACTGTTTGTGTGATAAACTCACCACCATAAGTACCTCTGGCACCGTCCTGGTATGGCTCTAAAGGATATTTCCCTATGTAAACATTATCCTTTTCCTTGATGAGCAGGAATTTCTCCTCCATTACACATCTGTCCCTGTTTTCATAAACCTGTTCCATTTTTCCAAGCTTTATAGAATGATACGAAATATGGAGTCAATTTATGCAACTGCGCGGACCAGCATTTTATGTGAAATTGTTCCTCGGTTATCACAAATCTTCACATGGTCCCGGATTGACCTCATCGGTCCTTAAGCTTTCGGAGGAGGAGTTTACGGAGTTGAAAAGAAGCGCAAATGCATAGGGTTGGACTGTGGGGCTAGAGCATGATCTAGTATAAGGTAGAGTATGGAATAGATCTTGGAATGGCATCCTCGGATATAATAAGGTTTTCGAAACTGGTGTGGCTTTAAACCTCCATACGGCTGGTACAATCGAAAACTTACATTACTCTATAAACTACCCTAAAGCTTAGCCTTACTTTCAATACCATCCTTGAAAAATACCAATCCTTCTTGAACAATCGACGCTATTAATTTCCCCTTGGAATTGTAATAACCTCCTTGGAAAAGGACTCTATTGTTTGAAAGTTTAGGAGATGAATAATCCATATATAACCATTGAGTAGGATCAAAGTCATCGTCATGGAAGTATATAGAATGATCTAAAGACAAGGAAAAAAATTTACCTGTACCTTTATTTGGAGCACTATGACTTTCTTGAGGAAGATGCAAAATTCTAGGGACCGTCTTTAAGTAAAAGAAATCACTGATCATTCCCATGGCCGCATACCTATATTTTGCAACTTGATCATGCTTATCGGTCAACTTAATATAAAAAGACAAACTTCTAGCACCAGGTTCTTTTTCAAGTTCCTTTTGACTCAAATCATCAAATTCAGGAGTTACTTTACTTTGAACGAAACTTGTAGCATCTCGAAGTGGTAAGTCATCAACATTATATTTATAAAATTTAGGATCAGGATGTAATTGATATTCAAAAGCTGGAGATCCTTTCCCAGTACTTTCAAAAGCACGTTGATGTTTAGCTAAACTGTTTCTTTTAGTCAAAGAAATCATAATGATATATCTAAGCTTATCTTCTTGATACAATCTCACCAATCTATTGGCGAAATTTCTACCGTCGCTTAACTTTTCCACCTTGTATTGACACACTTTAGAATCATCACCAGCTGCAATAAAGTAACTGTGTACTGAATGAGGTACAAAATCTTTCTCAACAGTTTCCATAGCCACAACTATAGCTTGCCCACACATATTTCCGCCAAAAACTCCTCTAGCAGCGGGGGTTGGTTTTGACAAAGGATTTAACCCTTCAAATTCAAGTTCACCGGTCTGTCTAACACCAAGCTTAGATTCAATAACACTAGGAGATTCTACCATTACACTCATACTAATTAATAAATAAATGTGGAAATGTGTGTTATTTATATTTCAGAAAGTAACCGAGGATGGTGCGCTTATGATTCTTGGGGAGATTGTGTGCAGGGGCGATGAGCCTCGATAAGCATGCGCGGTGATAAATGAATACTAGTAATAAATTAGTAATAAAATACCAGTTAATAAAGACTCAAACAGTATAAATTATTACTTTAAACAATTTAAATTAACTATCTTGCTATTTACATATTTAAATCAATTCCACAATCTGATTCTAGCTTCACAAACTGCCATGGCCACTAATCTATAGGCCACAAAACAGGCTACCAAACCTCCAAAAAACCCTGGTAAATAACTTTCCAAATTATAATAGTCTAAAACATCATTACCAGTAGATAAGAAACAATTATCATTAGCACAATCAAATTCTTGACCTCTTAAAATCAACTCGGCATTAACTCCAACAGCATATTTCAAAGGATTGATGTAGTTGAACGCTTTGAAAATTTCAGGCATATACAAAGACATAGTACCCCCCATAAATACAGCAAGGATAATTAACGCTGATAAAATATTCATGGCCACTCCTAAATGATCAAAAATACAATTGACAATGATCCCCAAAGATTCCCCAGCATTAATAGCTACCATACATGAGAAGAACATACTGAAGTACATTCCTGCTGTTCTAGGTAAACCAACGACAAAAACAATGAAAACTGAAAATACCAAGTTGGTGACTATTTCCGTAGCGGTTTCAATGATAAAGTAACTTAACTGGAATTCAAAATTATTGTAAATTCCATCTTTAAACTCTTGGTAGAACAAATCTCTTTCAATGGGGAAAATAGCTATGTTGTTAACAAACCCAATAAAGTAGAAATTCAACACTTCTTGAATTAATCCAAGACGATTATCAATACCTTCCTTGGAGTTTCTTAAAGGTGAAAAGAAAAGAGCGTGCACAATCGCCAAAAAAATCACCTGGGTGGTTCTGGTAACAAAAGCATCTCTCGATCTTATGGAACTTAAAAACTGTCTTCTGAAAATAGTTTTGAATCTGATATAAAATGGCAATTTTTTGAGTTTGAAATCTTTAAGGTTGATGTTGCTACCACTGGAAAACGTCAATTCCTTTGATCCTTTCATTTGCCATTCTTGAATCAAATGATTAACCCGAAGTTGAGTTTCCTCTTTGGGCTCATCCATTTTCGCACTGATAATATCCAAGATATAATCAGCTACCGTGACATCATTAGTTCTAGAATAATTAATACCTCTCAAATACTGTTCAATTTGTTGACTGTCACCATTATAGACCACATGACCACCTCTAGCCAATAAAAGTAACGAACCAAACTGTTCAAAAATAGCTTCGCTAGGTTGATGAATGGTGGTGATAATAGTAGTACCATTTTCTTGGGTTAATTTTTGCAACAAGTTCAAGATTGAAATGGATGTAGAAGAATCTAATCCTGAAGTTGGTTCATCCAAAAACAAAACTTTAGGTTTACTTAACAATTGAATTCCAATTGATACTCTTCTTCTTTCACCTCCAGAAATTCCCTTTAAATTTTCATTCCCCACCATAGTATCAGCACAATCATATAACCCAATTTCTCGGATTAAAGTGTTGATAAGCATGGGAATCTTAAGGTGCTGTTCAACAGGGTAACGTAACAAAGCCTGGTAGTAAAAAGTTTCTCTGACCGTCAAATGAGGTATCAAAGAATTATCGTACTGAGTAACATAACCTGTGATTTTACTTAATTCTGGTAACTTCACTTCCTGGCAGTTATTAATTTTCACTTGTCCATCAAATTTGAAAGAACTTCCTTTAGCTAATCTGTTGGAAATAAGATTTAAAAGGGTAGTTTTCCCACTTCCTGAAGGACCCATAATCACATTAACTTTATTGGCTTCAAAATTAGCAGTAATATCATCTAAAATTTGAAATTCTGAGCCTTTTTTCCATGGTTTTAATTTACTTCCACCAACTTTGAGGTTTATGTTACAAAGCTGGATATTAATATCTTGACTGAATTGATTATTGAAATCAGTAGAATGAAGTGATTGGCCCTTTTCAGGTTCTGGTGCTTGAGTTTCTTCTTCTTCCTCACCTATTTTATTCTCTTTGATTTGTCCCATGGAAATATCGTAGTTTCTAAATTTAAGTCCAACGGCAGTGATTAAATAAAACCCAATCAACCAAGCAATTAAAATAATAATAGGTTCAAGAATCCAGTTTTCGGGGAATCCTAACACCAGCAATTGATAGTTTCCAGAATATTCTAAACATTCTTCTTCACTCTCAGCTGGACAATCTCCGTTCCAGTTAGTATACTGGTTAGCAGAAAGGGCACCAAAAGCATACCAGAAATAACAAATGTATTTGGTCCATCTAACATAAACCGGCATGGTGGCAGCATTGACAAAGTATCCACAAGCACTGTTTTGTAACTGGTAAAAAAGATTCTGGATCATAGCACAAACGGCAAAATCAGAAGAAATGGAAAAACATGCTAAAGCAGAACTCATCCCAATCAATTCCACTAATAAAGTAATAATAAAGTAATTCCCAAAATAAGCAGGTGTATAAGGACCTCCTAATTCTTCAGATAATCTTAACCCCCACATGAAATATGTCAGACAGGCAAAAGTTACCACTATAGGAACATCTTCAATCAAAAATTTCCCTAATTTTCTAGAAATGATAAACCCAGCAATACTGGTATAGTTCTCCGTATACTCTCTAAAGAACAATAACCCATCAATAGCCCAAAGTCTTTCAATTTCAAAAAACAAAGGACAGAACCCCACAATTTCCAACATCACATAAAGACTGGAAGTATATGATCTTATTCCCGCTAAGTCTGCTGGGGGTTTGTAAAACATCCAACCACAAATCAATCCCAAAATGGTAGTTAATCCGATCATAGAACATAATCCATAGATATCTCTGTAACTTAAAATAAACGTTCTTTTGGTTAAAACGGTAACCTCTCTGAAGAAAGAAATTTTTTGAGTTCTAGGAGTTTCAAAAACTTTCAAAATAGTTTTGAATCCCCCTTTAGGTTCAATAGGTGGAAGTTGTCCATGATGTTTCCAATTACTGACCAAACTATCAATTTTCTGTTCAGATTCCCGTTCCTTCTCTTTGGACGTTGAATTTTTCACAGAAAGATCCATGATAACATCAACAATCTTAGCAGGTTGAACGTCTTCCGGTAATAAGTTCAAACTGTTCAAGTAAGAATATGAGTATACTAAGTTCCCATAATATACCATTCTTCCACCCCTGGTTAATAAACATATTTTATCGAATAAAACCGAAATTTCTGGCCGGGGTTGATGGATGGATAAAACTATGGTAACTCCCAATTCTGAAGATGCTAATTTCCTCAACACTTGAATAAGTTTTAAAGATGAACTAGTATCTAAACCTGAAGTTGGTTCGTCCAAAAATAAAAGTGAAGGTTTGTTTAATAACTGAGAAGCTAAAGAAACTCTTCTTCTTTCACCTCCAGAAAAATCTGTAGTTCCACTGAAGTTCATTACTATTTTATGTTTCAAATGATCAATTTCTAAAATATCCAATAAAGAATCAATAAGTTGAATTTTCTGTTCTTTTGTCACCGAAGATGGTAACTTTAAATCCGCCTGGAACTTCAAAAATTCCCAAGTAGTTAACCCCGGGGTTAAACTGTCTGTTTGTAAAAGGTAGGAGTTCTTAATATGGTCCAGTTCTCCTACCAATTCATTATTAACAAAATAATTCAAATCTCCTTTAAATTCAAGCCCTTTATTTTTGATGTTCAATCTCTGTGACAACGTGTTCAACAAAGTCGTCTTACCACTACCAGAACCACCCATAATAGCCATCATTTCACCAGCACCTAGATCAAAGGACACATCCTGAAGGATAGCAGTATCTGAGTCATCGCATTTTTCTTCATCTTTTTTGGACTTTTTGGCGTTACCTTTAGCGAGAACCGTCAAGTTTCTAGGCTTCAAAGAAACTCTGTCCTTGATATCAATACCTAGAATATCGTAGCTCATTGTCGATAGAAAAGTCGGATTAGGGTCGGCTTTTATACTTTGTAGGAGGCATTGATAAAAATGCGGCTTAACGGTTTTTGCGCTTCGGGTCGGACAGCTAAAGTGACCCGATCCGGGGTCTAGAAGAAAGTGAAAGAGATGACGGAGAGATGAAATACGAAGGGGTATAGGGGTAGGAAAAAGGTAGGATAGGGGGTGTGGTAGAATATGGGGATGACGTAAACACAGACCCCATTGAGGTGAAGTGACAAAGGAAGTAACCGAGTACCTTCAAGAATTGATAGAGCATGAAAAGAGGAGTTTAAAAGAACGGGATAAAAGAATAGTATTTAAGAACAGTAAAAAATAACGTTTAAAAAACGACACTTAATAAACCTTAACAAAAAATTCAAGAACACTTGAATAAACCCTAAAAAAAACCCTAAAAAACTCTCCAACACCAATTACCACACCCAAACCTAAACCTTAATTACATTTTAACTGATCCTTCGAAACTCTTTAACCCTACTTTTCTTCGTATAACTCAACTTCCTCGTTTACATGATTCAGAAATACTCGTATCCAGAATGTTCCTTTTTCAATCTTTTTCTTGTCCTTCTTTATTATTCCTCGTTCCCACTCCTCGTTCCCACTCCTCGTTCCCATTCCTCTTCATCTCGTTTGCGCTTTTTGATGGCTGCGAAAATGGTTTTGATCCAAAACATACAAATGACAGCCTCAGAAAGGGACAACCTCAGAAGGGTATCAAAAAAAGTGTCCGTATTAAGTCTATAAGGTTAGGAACCATAAAGTGAAAAATAATGAAAGACAAAATGAATAATAAATTACCATGAATTAAGAGAATTAAGATAAACAAAAAAAATCCTCAGACCTATACCCATCTTTTTCCCTATACTTCCATTTTTGTAATTTTCACATATACCCCCAATCAAAAAGAAAAAAAAACACAACACTATCCATACCTTCCAAACATCCCATTCCAACAACTCCATCACCATCTAACCCCAATTACACCCCAAAACACCAATAAAAAACCTCTTCCCTTCACCGTATCCCAAAGTGACACAAAACCTCCTTCGCATCAATTTACAGAATCTTTTTTTAGTCGAACTAAACCATCCTATTAATAGATAACGTGACAACCACCCCAATATCATCAGAATAATTCCTATATTGGTCACATATACATCCAAATATTCTGACATTCAACTTGATCCTTTGATCTAACCGAAAATTCACATCATGAGGTTTTCTGATCATGAACAAGATCATGAGCACCAAGGTACTTCAACTACTCGAGAGTCTCAACCAAGACCTTCCCTTAGACCTTCATTAAACCCATCGCAACAAAGCACAGCATCCTTATTTACATCTGTGGATGAAACCACCACAAATAGAACTAAACCAAAACGGAGGCAACCTAGCCGGTCTCAATCATATAGAAGATCGAGTCAAGTTAATGATGACTATGATTCTACCATTGAAAGTCTGAATTTCGTATCAAAGTCATTGTTAGACGATGCAGCGGAAGATCAGGACTTTAATGCCATTAAAGAAGGATTAAAGTTTGCTTTGGGATCAAAAGAGGGAGAGTCTAATTGGCTACCAATGTCAAATGAGAAGAGTAGAAGTAATTCGACTGTTGATAAACATGGAGAGGAGAAGAAGAATACGAATCCATTTAAGTTGAATTTTGTTGAGGAGAGTTCGGACCATTCAAGCAATTCGAACCATCTAAACCCAGGCCATTCAAACCATTTAAACCCAGGCCATTCAAGTCACTCAAACCATTTAAATCCAGGCCATTCCCACTTAAACCCATTCACTCACCCTGAACCAACTACTCCCATTTCCAATAAATCCTTCAACTTCAAAGATCTAGAACCCGGTCTTCTAACTCCCGTATTGGCCGTTAACGATCATGAAGTCACAGATTCTCCAGCAAAATTTTCAAATATAATTTCAAGGGTTTCTGATCGTATTGCTGGGACTGGAGCTTCAGCTGTAGCTGATTCCAGTTCTCGAAAATCCCCCATCTTGGGGAACGACGATACTCATTCAATGGAATTTCGTTCCATTCATTCATCCCAAGGATCTCGTCCTCCATCTCCATTTTTAATGGACGGATCTTCATCTTTGCATCCAGGTAATGTCCTGTCCACTAGTGTTAATGCCAAACCACAAATGGAATATTTTGATCAAAAAAGTATTCCTGTTTTTGCTCATTCCGTAGAAGAATTTGACGATACAGCCACCATTCAGAATAGAGACCCTTTCAAACCTCCTCCTAGAAGTGCAACGGTAGCGTTTGAAAATGTTCCATTTGCAGCCAAAGTGCGACCTAATGCTAATGTCAAAAATATCTGGCTGACGGATTTATCTACCATGTATTTATTTGGTAACACATTAAAGATATTTTCCCCCCAGTCCAAAGTTAGAATCTTATGTCATAATTTTTTGGTGAAAAAAATCACCAATACATTTTTTTTGGTGCTTTTAATTCTTCAAGCTTCTTTATTATCTTATAGACAATGGAGCCCCAGTCGGAATGGGTACGTTCTCCACGGTAATAACTGGGCCGACTATTTTCTTATAGGTATTAATGTCATCTACACATTTGAAATGGTAGCTAAGATTATAGCCTATGGATTCTACGATGACCGTATAATGTACAAGGAGTTAAATCTACCTTACCAACCCAATGAAATCAGAGAGAAAGTTTTCAGAGGGACATGGATAAGCGGGATTAGAGATATTATTCACCACGCTTTCAAAAGGAAAAAAATTAAAACTAAAAAGAATCAGTATGATCCTAAAAACGAAATTCATTCCGATGAAATTGAATTGGAAGATCAAAGTCCTGATGAATCGGATTATGGGTTAAGAAATAAATACGGTTTAACCCTGCATCATAATCAATCAGATGATACCGAAGATTTGACTAATGAAGCACCACTTCCTTCTCAAAACCTCGATACCAAAAACACCTTCATTAAACCCAACTTCAATAAAGATATTGATCTTTTACAATTAAGAAGAGCTTACATAAGACACAGTTGGCATCGGATTGATTTTGTATCTATTGTTGCATTTTGGTTGAGTTTATTTTTGTCTATAGACCATCATGATGCTAAAGATAACATTTTGATATTTCGAGCATTAAGTTGTCTTAGGATTTTAAGACTTTGTAATTTAACCACCGGTACCAGTACAATCTTAAGATCACTAAAACTAGCCATTCCTCAATTGATAGACGTCATTATTTTCATTGGATGTTTTGGATTGTTTTTTGCTATCATCGGAGTTCAATCTTTCAAATCCTCTTTAAGAAGACAATGTGTTTGGTATAATCCCGATGACCCCACCGACAGTTTCCACAATAAAGATCAATTCTGTGGATCTTATTTAGCATCCGACGGGACGCCGCGGCCGTACCTTTTGAGCAATGGAGACCATTCCAGTAGTATTAAAGGGTTTCGATGTCCTATAAACTCCCGATGTGAAACTTTAGAGAATCCCAGTGACGGTACCGTTCATTATGATAATGTATTCAATTCTCTTGAATTGGTGTTTGTGATTATGAGTGCAAATACATTCTCAGATTTAATGTACTATACCATGGATTCCGATAGTTTGACAGCTTGTCTTTATTTTATTTTTGGGATTTTCATTATGACAGTTTGGCTTTTAAATGTGTTTATTGCTATTATTGTGACATGTTTCAATATCACCCGTATGGATAATGTCAAAGACGATAAAAAGCAAGAGGAAGGGATCTTTGGACCTGCCAATTATCCGGTTAGTATGCACAAAGATTTCCTTGAAGAAGTGAAGAAGCAGAATGTGTTTATCTCCCTTTACTATAAATTTGAATTCTTATTTGTGCTTGGAATTTTGTTTGATTTGATAGTCCAATGTTTCAGAAGTAGTGGAATTTCTTCTTCAACAGCTCATGCTTTGTACCGAGTGGAAGCAACCTTCACCGCTATTTTCTTTGGGGAAATAATTGTACGGTTCATTCTTTATTTGCCGTACTGGAGACGATTTTTCAAATTGAAACGGAACTGTTTTGATTTATTTTTGGCCATCATCACTTCCATAATCATTTTGGGTCCCGTCAAAGATAAACTAGGCCATGCCTATTACTGGTTAACAGTTTTCCAAATCATGAGAGCTTATAGAGTGGTAATGCTTACTCCTTTCACCAGAGACTTGTGGTTACGAATCATGGGGAATATTCGTCAATTGATAGATTTGACTATTTTCTATTTCTTGTTAACGTTTTTGGTTAGTATTATTTATTCTCGGTTTTTTGAAGGTATAGTCACACCAGAGAATCAAGAAGATGCCGAGGATGAAACTGTATTCACATACCAATCATTACCCAATACTTTTGTAGGACTTTATATTATCACATCCACTGAGGATTGGACTGGGATGTTGTATACTTTACAAGGAATTCAAACTAGTGCTTCTGCCAGAGTTTTCACGGCGATGTTTTTGATTGGTTGGTTTTTGATTTCCAATATGGTGATTTTGAATATTTTCATTGCCGTCATTGCCAATACTTTGAATGTTCCTGAAGCGGAAAAGAAACGGAAACAATTACTTCAATTCATTGAAAACATCACCAAAAGTATTCAGCACGTTGAAAATGAAAGTGGGGTTCTTTCCAAGTACAAAAACCGGTTTTTCAAACGGAAAGGATTAAAGGAAGAACTTCAATTAGCGGTGGTAAATCTTTTACTTAGTGGTACGGCTGTGAATGATTTCTTGGACCATCAAGATTTAGACAGTGATGAAGAAGACGATACCATGAACCAATTACCTAAAAATAGATTTATGAGATGGGCCAAAGTCAATCAAAAAAGAATCACCAATATTTTCAACAACCCTTTCAAAATCCAAAGACCCAAAGTTGGCCAGTTGTCCAAGTTCGATCCCACTGACTATGCCAAAAATATTCTTGAAGAGAGAAACCTTTTGATCCATAAACAAAACGAGTTCTTGACGGAAAACCCCAGTTACAATAAAGTGTTCTATGTCATGGAGCCTCGGCACAAGATTAGACGGTTCTGCCAGAGAATTGTGACTTCCAGTCACGGAGAAAGAATTGATGGGGTAGAACCTTATAAGACCGTAGCCGAAGTGTTTGCGCTTTTTATGTTTCTTGCCACCATTGGATTGGTAGTAACTGCCTGTTATTTCACACCATTATACCGAGCCAATGTTACGCGAGAATTTGGGAATTACAGTTGGACATTCTGGTTGGATGTTGGGTGGATTGTAATTTTCCAGACGGAATTCGGAATCAAGATTCTTGCCGATGGGCTTGTTTTTGCACCCAACGCCTATGCTCGTTCCGCGTGGAATGTCATTGATTTTATTGTTCTTTTATCTTTATGGGTAGAACTCATTGCTTACATGAGATCAGACGGTGACTTATCCCGGTTTGTTAGAGGATTCAAAGCATTACGAGCCTTAAGACTTTTAACTATCAGTGAAACCGCCAAAAGTAATTTCCACAATACTATCATTTCCGGTATAGGAAAAGTATTGAACGCAGCCATGATGTCTTTGTGTTTATTGATTCCATTTTCCATTTGGGGGTTGAATATTTTCAACGGTCGTTTGGGATACTGTTTAGACGGCGATTCCACCAAAGCAGAATGTGTCAATGAATTCCAAGCCGAAGTATTTGACTGGGAAGTTATGAGTCCTAATGTCTATACCAATCCATTATTGGAGTTTGATACTTTTTCGCGATCTTTTTCCACCTTGTTTGAAATCACGTCGTTGGAAGGATGGGCCGATTTACTTGAAAGTTTGATAAATAGTACTGGAGTTGGAACACCTCCTAGAAACTTTGCTACACCATTTAATGGATTTTTCATTATCTTATACAATTTCGTGGGGATTGTGTTTATTTTGACATTATTTATTTCCGTCATTATTCACAACTATTCGCTTTCCACCGGTAGAGCGTATATGACGGTCCAGCAAAGAAGTTGGTACCAAGTTAAACGGTTTTTATCACAAGTTCATCCTAGTAAACGGTTACATGTTGAGGATTTGTCTTTTATCCGCAGATTCTGCTACGAACGGACAGTGGAAAAAAACAAAGTTTGGTCCATAACATTGAACATAGCGTTGTTTTTGAACATTATCGCCCTTCTGGTGGAAAAGTATCCTTCCCCTACAGTTTTGAATCGTTTAAGACTTGCGGTGTATTTATCTACGTCGATATTATTTTCCATCAACGCTATTATGTTATTGGTAGCGCAAGGGTTTAGGAATTTTATAAGACGAGGTTGGAATGTGTTCAATTTGTTTGTTTCCGTGGGGGCATTTGTTACTACCATCATTGGATTGTTTGTAGACCAAGCCAGTGCGTTCACCAATATGAACAAGTTGTTTTTGGTAGCGACATTTTTTTTCATCATCCCCAGAAGTGATAGATTAAGTCAATTTTTACGGTTTGCTTCTGCCAGTTTACCTAATTTGATGTCGTTGGTGTTCACTTGGGTGGTGTTGTTTTTGGTGTTTGCCATTGCCATGAACCAGATTTTCGGGAACACCAAGATAGGTCCTAATGGGTCAGATAATATTAATGTTCGGACAGTTCCCAAAGCTCTTATTTTATTATTCAGATGTTCTTTTGGTGAAGGATGGAACTATGTTATGGATGATTACAAGCTAGAAGCACCTTTTTGTTACAACAGCGAAGAGGAGAACTTGGACGTTACTGATTGTGGGAACAAACAGTATGCTTATATTTTGTTTGTGGCCTGGAATTTAATATCCATGTATATTTTCTTGAACATGTTCGTTTCATTGATTTTGGACAGTTTTAGTTACATTATGAGTCAAGGAGAACATGGTAAGTTAATTGAGAGAGGAGAAATCAGAAAGTTTAAACGGTCATGGCAGAAATTTGATATTGAAGGATCAGGATTTATTGAACCAAAAGATTTACCCAAATTTTTACATACTTTAGACGGAGCATTATCGTTTCATTTTTATCACGGATCATTAGAAATTCCCATTCTATGCCATAAATGGTTTAAACGGAACGATCCTCAAGATCCATACAATATTTCAGTCAACCATAAAGCTATTGAAAATTCGTTCAAATCTTGGGATATTGAAAAAATCCGCGAACGGAGGAAATTGTATGAAACATTTATGGAGGAAGCCATTTTAAATATGGAATTAAATCGTGAACCTGGGATTTCTTTTAAAAGAATCATTTTACAATTACCTTTGTATAAATCTTTTGAACCTGGAACTTGTTTGAACTTGATAGATTTCTTAGAACGAAGATTATTACTTCAAAAAGTTCAAAAAAGAATGCACCAGAACAGAGTGTATGAAACAGTAGCTGCTTATGTTTGTAGATGGAAGTATCTTGAAAACAAGAGATTGGGTATTAAGGATAGAAATATTAATTTTGATCGAGAATTAAAGAGAAGAAGTTATTTGACAGGGGAAAGGTCTCCAATTCAACAAACGAAATTGGATCAAGGATTTGAAGAAGATTTTGGATATTTATCGGATGAGAATACAGCCGATGAACCGTTATTAAGAAAAGAAGATTTCAAGAAATCTGGGTATGATGATGATGATGATGAATCAGATTTTGATAAATCAGGAGTATATGTTCCTAAATCACCAGTGAATGTTTACAAAAAGAAAGTTAGAGAAATAAAATCACCACCAAAACTATTTTTGCATTTACCTGATTCATCCAAACTGATGGAACCAGATTCGGCGATATCATTGGATGAATCACAAAAGGGAATGGACCTTTCAGCCGTGGGAGAAACACTAAGAGATTCAGCATGGGGAGAGGTATTGAGTGATTTAGATAAGGATAAGGACGAAAAGAACAAGGACGATAAGAACAAGGAGCATGATAAGTACGAGTAAAATAGATAGATATGAATGCATAATATGACAGTATAAGTGGGATTAATGGGAACTATAACTCTATAAATCTACAAGTCCAAACACTCAAGTACATGAATCACCAAGTAAATTATTCACTAAAGTATAAATAATTCTATGAACACAAATATATAAATTCTATCAAATCATAAATTCCATATCCTAAGCATTCATATCATTTAATCCCAAATCCTCATTCTGTTCATGGCTTCTTTCAAAATCTTCAATTTCCATATTTGGATCTGGATCTGGTGCGTAAACATTTTGAATATATGATGATGCTAATGGATCAATCATAACTATAGTAAAAGGAATTCTTCCATCAATAGCATCTTGTAATCTAGCAAAAAATGTTGTCCATCTAGTTTTAGTTTCAGTGTCCATAGAATCTGAAGTTTCTGAAAAAACTCTAGAATTTAATTCTTCTAAAACTTGACTCAATAATCCTTCAATGGTAGTAAATCTACCACCTAAAGTACCAGGAGTTAAATCTAAATTCAATTCTGGAATGTTCAATCCACAAGTTTCGGATTTTAAAATATCTCTAGCTAAATCTTCAGGGTCAGTGACTTTTAAAGTGACTTTTCTCCCCAAAGCAGGGATTTCTCCTCCAGTTTTAACCTCATTAGATTTATATCCACAGTTGAAACATACAGTAGACATAATAATCACATCTTTAAAATGAGGAATGTTCACAGTCTTCATATGCGTTTCACATGGTTTATAACATGAAGAACATGTAGCATGGAAAGTTTGCACTTCATTATCCAAATTTTCAATCTCGGTGTTATCGGACTTGAACCCAGTAGATCTAATCCCGGAATCAGTTTCTTCAGTTTTGTTTAACCCACTGGAAACATTGGCGTCGGTGGCTTTCCGTTTGTTTTGTAACTCAATTTCTCTTTGCTGAGCAACATCATCAGCAGAAATTAACCCTAAAAATACATTTTGTTCGGCGGTTCTATTGTATTCATACATAGACCATTTATGACTAGGTTCATTGGGGAGATACTCTATCCATGAATTACCGGCTGGATCATCCAAGGAAAATGTTAATGGTAAAGTATTTGGTTCTCCGTTTATGTAAGCTCTAATTTGAGTGATGATGGTATTGATTTTTTCGTATACTTCAGGTTGAAGAGTTTTTCTTTGATCTTGATCACTTTCTAAATCATCAATCATTTCGTTCAATAATCCTTCAATGTTAGTCAATTGACCTCTTTTAGGAGGAATCTCAATGTCAAGTTCATTAAATCTACAAGTGGAAGTTTCAGATTTAACTACTTGTCTGTTGAAATCTTTCTTATCTTCGATTTTCAAAATATATCTTGAACCCTTTTCACTGATTTGAGCAGCAGGTTGGATTTCACTGTTTTTAAAATTACAATGAGGACATTCAAAAGACATGATGATGACTTCTCTGAAAAATGGAATTCTGGTTAATAATAATCTGGTAGTACCATTTTCTTGACAGTTCATACATAAACTTTCAATTTCTTGAACTGGATGGCCCTCAATATCGGTCATTCCGGTTAATTTGATACCGTTAGATTGATCTTCATCATCTACGGTTTGAGCTTGGTCACCCACGGTTTCGAAAAGATCTTTTTCACTCATACGAGGTTTTTTTTCTTCTTGAGTTGATTTCAAATCTTCAGATCTTTTCATGATGATCATCACCAATTTTTTTTTTCGCATTAAATTGGAGAGGGAAAGCTGACGTAAGCACGCGACATGGAAGTTTCGAGAATTGCGTCATAGAAAGAGTATAACAAACGAGATGATATAAGGGTCCACAATGAAGAATGCTTATGGTAAGGTGGCGTGTTTAAGGTTATGGAATTGTTAATGGCTGGATTGCTATGGGATTGGTGTTATCCATTTGTTCCGTGGTGCCGTTTTAGGACGTACGTTAGTGCCGTGTATTATCTCCTTTTCATCTACGAAAACTCTACCAATCTCTACCAATCTCTACCAATCTCTACCAATCTCTACCAATCTCTACATGTCTACTGTATTCTCTTACAATTTCCCCTTACAACTTCCCCTTCTTCTCACACGTCCTCACCCTCATCTCCACTGTGGAACGTCTAGACGAGCTCTAATGCTTCGTATTGTCCTACCTTATTGTCCGTGTAATTTCTCCGTGTGGCTCACTTACGGTGAATCAGTTTCTTTTTTTGGTCGCAAAAAATAGAAGACGGATAGGACTTAAATTAGCTAGTGATTGATAATAGAGCAATTCCATCGCAATTCCATTGCAATACCATTTCAATATCATTACACAGGGTATAGAGAAATTCTACATTCACTACAAAACAATATATCACAAAAAACCTCCCCAAAACTCCCCAAACTTTATTCCCTACTCATCACGTGACATCATCCCCGATTCTTTCTCAGTTTCTGTTTTGGGTTTGTGTCATAAAAATTGTGGATCCTCATACAAGTCATCTTCAACAATTAATTCCACCACAGTTAAATATATAAATATAAACCATTCTTAAATTCCCTACGTTGTCAAGAGGAATTTCATACTAAATAATGGCTAGGCGGGAAAACGATATACACATAAAGCATAACGATGACAGAAATCTCAAACGACGTCTAGATTCTGGGAGCATGATTAGTCCTGTTGAAGGTTCCAGTTCCCAGCACGGCTCCCAGCACGGTTCACACCATAGTTCTACGGGCCAAACAGGCCAAATGGTTCCTAGAGATAGATACAAAACTCCTGAGCCTTCTTCCATCCATGAGTCAGACGGGTCCGTGCTAACACCTTTCCTTGTAAAACATATTAGTGATCTGAATTACTTACCTGATGATAACTATCACAAGTATTGCTACAGACACAATCCAGATATTACCCGAAATAAAAAAATCGACGAACACAAAATGAAAAATATCCAAGCCAACCTTGATAAGTTGTCTTCTTCCGATCAACAAGCTATCAGTCATGTTTGGTCTATTTTCAGTGCCGCTCCCAATAGACACAGAAAAGTAATTCTTCAAGGGATTCTAAGCCAATGTTGTTTTCCTACACTTTCATTTTTATCTACCGAAGTAAGTTCGTTGATTAAAATTGATTTTTTGACAGCTTTACCGGTGGAAATTTCTTTGAAAATTTTATGTTATTTGGATTGTACATCTTTATGTAACGCTGCTCAGGTTTCTACCAAGTGGAAAATGTTAGCAGACGATGATAGAGTATGGCACCATATGTGTGAACAACATATTGATAGAAAATGTCCCAGTTGTGGATGGGGGTTACCATTAATGCACATGAAACGGGCTAGAGAAGAATATGATCAAGCATCACTGAAAAAAAGGAAACTCAGTACGGGGTCAGAAACGGGGTCAGACAGAGGATCAGAATCAGAATCCAATAAAACCAAAACTACCGAAAAACCCCTTGTGAAAAGACCTTGGAAATCTGTATATTCAGAACGGTACATGCTTGAAAAAAACTGGAGAAAAGGAACTTATTCCGTAACGGATTTTGTGGGTCATACTGACGGAATCACCTGTCTTCAATTCAACACCAAGTATATGATAACTGGATCGTATGATACCACCATTAAGATTTGGGATATTAATACCAAAGAATGTATTCGAACCTTAACTGGCCATACAAAAGGGATACGGTCATTAGTGTTTGATAATCAAAAATTAATCAGTAGTGGACTTGATTCCACCATTAAAGTATGGAATTACCATACGGGGCAATGTATTAGTACTTATAGAGGACATGAAGATGCTGTGGTTAGTGTAGATTTTCTGGATAAAACCATTGTTAGTGGTTCTGCTGACAATACCATTAAAGTATGGCATGTTGATTCCAGAACCTGTTATACTTTGAGGGGTCATAATGATTGGGTTAATTCGGTTAAAATCCACGCGCAATCGAACACGGCCTTTTCGGCGTCCGATGATACCACCATAAAAATGTGGGACTTGGAAACTCACAAATGTATTAAAACCTTTGGTGGGGTGGAAAACAACGGACACGTTGGACAGGTTCAATGTGTAATCCCCATCAATTATAAAGATAAACTAGTTGAAGATAATGAGTGTCAAGAGTTAAGTTCTGATGATGAACAAGAACTTGAAGAAGTGGAGGATTCTCCCAAATACCCAACACATCTTATATCTTCATCACTTGATAACACTATTAAAATTTGGGATGTAAAAACCGGGAAATGTATCCGGACTCAATTTGGTCATATTGAAGGAGTATGGTCTATTTCGGCTGATAACTTTAGAATCATTAGTGGAGCTCATGATAGGTTAATTAAGGTATGGGATTTACAAGATGGGAAATGTTTACATACTTGGGGAGGAGAGTCAAGCGTTAGTTGTGTTGGATTAAGTGATTCTAAGTTTGCAGCAGGGTTGGAGAATGGAGTGGTTAAATTATTTTGTTTTGATGAGTAATGTAATATAGAGAATGTATAAGAGTAAACAAGACCATTAAAAAGAAAAAGACCATTAAAAAGAGCACCAAGAGCAAACAATAAATCTAATCTCTCATTAACTACCTACGTCCCCAATAATGACGATATTGAAAACGTCTCCTTCTCTTCCTTCTTATCCGGGTTAAAAAAACAATAATTATCAATCAACTCTTTATAAGTACTTGAATTTAAACTGTTACTTTTATAATTCAAATCTTTCAAATCAAACTTAGAATCATCTAAAAATGTATGTTTATCTTCTGGCTTCAAATCTGTTGATGTTCGAATAGTATCCACGGAGGAATTATTATGAGCCATGAAATTATTATCTTTGGTATTAAAATTGGACAACAACGGGGATGACATATAAAAGTTATTTGTAACATAATCAATGTCAGAATCAAGATTAGTAAGATTAGAATCTGAACTTCTTCTTCTAAGATAACTGGAAGAATATCTTCTAGGAGGTTTTTTGGACTCCGAGGTTTTAGACTCCGATTTTTCACCCTCACTAGAGTTAACCATCTTGATCAAGTTCATATCAAAATTCCGTCCATCGTTATTATCCCAAAACTCTTGTACTCCGTTATTATACTTGACGCAGAATTTATAGTTGTTTTCCTGATAATTCAAATTATCATTAGACAATTTGAAATTATTAAACATGTTGGCTAAGGAAATCTTGAATACAAATCGATCGTAATTATGCTGTTTTAGTATGGAAGGAATGTCTGGCACGTATATGGTGGGGATTTCTATAATGGTTTGCCAATTATCAAATGTGTACTTTAAAGTAACATGTTTTTCATAGGTTAAATTTTTCACCGCTACATGGCCCAACAAAAACTTCTTATCGATAGAAATGAAAATCCGTTCCAAAAAAACTGGATACCCTCCCCGGATTCGGTTATCGTAGTTCAAGGGGGGAAAATTATTAAGTTGCAATTTCCAGTCAATCAACCGCTTATGGGTGGGGTTGGGATAATTGGTACCTCCTCCAGAGGGGTTGAAAGAAGATGATGGCCCGCCATTCAAACTAAAAGTTTCTTCTTCATTATCGCTGGTATTGTTGGTGGAATCCGAATCGTAGGTATCATCAATGTTAACGGAAAATTCGGGGGATTGTAACGTGGGGGAATTACTGGCAGAGATTGCCGCAGGTTTATCTTTCTTTTTGAAATATTTCACATCAAATCCATCTCCAAAATGAACCTGCTTGAAACTGGGGGTCGTGGGTAAACTTTTACTTACTTTATGATCAAAGTATGAAGAATCCTTTAACGAAGATTTTAAAATCTCTCCTGATTTTTTGCGGACAAGTTTGTAGCCTACAAGTTCTGGATGGTCTTCAGGTTCTTGGGAATGTTGAGAACTGTTTTCATGAGAAGTATCAAAAGATTTGGAAACATACTCATAACTGCCTCTACGACCGTGTTCGGGTTTGGATTCTATAAAGGGATTATCGATGGAATCCTGGGAATGATTATTTTGAAAGCTGGCGCCTGTAAGATCGATGGTTGTTGGTTTTGCCTGTTTTTCAGGCTTTCCGTTCTTTTCCTGGTGGTCCTTTTCCTTCTTTTGATCCTTCTCCTTCTCCTCCTTCTGTGGCTTGTCTATCTGTACACCACGTTTTGGGATATTCTCTTTATAATCTTCCTTTCTATCCCCCAGTCCGTCCAATCCACTTTGAACTTCTCCTTCCTTTTCCTTCATCCCTTCTTCATCAACTGATTTTCTTAAAGGTGAGGGCTTAGGTGGAAACTGGTAATTTATTCTGTTCCCTTCGCTATTCAATTTCGTGTTCCTCTCACCTTCTAGCTTACTACAAATCTCTTTGTTCCTAGCTGGCTTATGAATAAACCTCATGGACAAAGGTTCATTCATGTTATCTATAAGTTACCCAAAAAAAAAATTTAAAAACTCCAAAATTTTTTATATATCACCTCCCTTAAAAATCCCTTATCTAATTTTTCAGGAAAAAAAAAAGGTCGCTGCAGTAGAAGGGTAATAATAGAAGCTAGTGCAGAATAACAGACTATTTGGTATACCTTTAGTATGAGTAAGTACACCAAAGTGTTATATAGTAAAGGTTTATAAAAACTGGTTAAGATGACCAAAAAATAATCTTTGTATATTTATAATCTCATTAATAATATGTAGAAAGCTTAAAGTCGGGCAGGGGCTTGCTATGCCCCAGACTGGGGCCAGCAAACGCGGAAGGCACGGCGGGGGACAGACGGGGTTATGGCGAGAGGAAGATACCGGGACCGTGGTAGTTTGATTTAGTGTTTTAATATAGTCTGATTATTAACCTCCTGGTGTGTTCTATATGTTCTCCTTGTATTTTCACCATCGGGTGATGAGTCGGAGTCGGACTGACTTGAGATTCCAGGTTTTATTGAAAGTTTATTTTGAGAGTGAAAAAAAAAAAAAAAAGAAGTGGGTTTTGTACTCAATGACCACAAAAAAAGACAAACCCAAAAAACCAACTCTAAAAACAATTCAATTGTTTCAAATTATGCCATGGAGATGAATTATTACTAAACTCTTACTCACACTTGAAAAGTCAACAAAAATCATCTCTCGTGATACTGTGGTCACTACTTGGTTACCACAGATTCCGGGTCGGTAAAAACGTACTCTGTCCAATCTAGATGTATTCTGGATAAAATTGAAACTGTTAAAAAACTTTAACTTACATTACAGATAATACCGACTACAGCAACCTTCACGATTTTGCTTATTCGGTTCCTTTGTATTGTCAGACAATTCTATTGTACTGGTTATTAAAACTCGTAATCCTAATTAGGCAGCACTCCACGGCGGAGCCCCACAGAAACTAACCACTTCCATTTTGAGAAGAGCCAAAATGTACATTGGGGCAGTTCCGCCTGGGACATTTCTTGCTAGAGAATTAAAGACTCCAATAAGCTACCAGACCATGCTAGTGGCTTGGTACTATCCCGGGAGCACCTTCCTATCTGTAAATTAACTACTTTATTTTTTACCTGTCTGGGAAAGGGTAGATAATTTTTCACCGTGTTTGGCCTTGCGCACTACTTTTTTGCAGCCGATCTAGGATATATGAGCTGATGAGTATCCTCGGATAAGTGTCGGTGTTAGGGATAAATAAGAAGGTTGTATCTATCAGATGGTTTCTAATACCTTATTTCGATATAATGACCTATATAATCTCGTAATTATAATTATACACACTTCCAAAAGAGTAACATACCGCACCTCCAAGGAGAATTTTATTTCCCACCACATTATGGCCAATAAACATGGGAGGACTCTGTTTCCAAATGGTATCCGGTATTTTGCAACCCACTACCTCATCATTCTCCAATAAAACAATCGTGGTGTTTTGGTTCAACAGTTGGTGGAAATTTATCCCTCCAACAATATAAAGCTTTTCGTCCTGTTTAAGTAATTTACAGTTCATTCTTTCAAAATGAGCCAGTTTTTGTATAACCTGACAATCTACACTATTTTCTGCAATGCTGAATTTTATAAGAGCATCATTGAACACGGGTAAAAACGGGTCAATTGAACCTCCAACTAAAATCCCCGATCCGGCTGCAAAATTGACTCCGAAACTTACTAACTCTGCAAGATTAACAGAACAGTTATGGCTTAAAATTTTACTTTCTTGAGTTTCATGATTGTACAAAATAAGCTTATTAGAATCTTGTTGGCCCCCTAAAACCAATACTTCCAGGGATGAGATCTCAACCACTTCGTGGCGGTATACTCCAACAGGTAAACTATTAAGCTGGGTCCATTTTTGGTCAGAATATTTAAAGACATCGCTTAAAATTACCCCTGGCTTTGTTCTACCACCTATTAAAAGACAGCCATCTTTTATGGGCGTTAAGGTGTGACACATTCTAGGTAATATATCATCTTCATGATCAACATTTGTCAATACACCATTCACATATGTTTGATTGGTTCTAGATTGTTCCAAGCCTCCAAAAGTGACGATTTCATTTTCCACCAAACAACTGGCTGCGAATTTCAATTCTAATTGAGGAATTTTTGCAACCACTTTTATTCCTAGTTCACGCGTTTCTGAAACATCAAAGACTTTAGCTTGTTCTTTATATACCAAGTGATCATTGTTAGTGGCATGAACTATCACATAGTGTTGACAGAACATTATGAATTCTTCCCATTCGTCAAAATCTTCAATTCTCGAGATCTGTTTCTTGGTATCATCATCTATAAGCTCATTCCAGTTTTCAAACAAATCTCTGATTTCGGCGTTCTTATAGAAACTCTTGAATCTATCAAGTTGGTCTTTCTTTTCTGGGTACTGTTCAACACATTTCAAAGAACTACGAAGCTTTTGAAAATGTTTTAGCATTTTTTGCGCAAACGAATCATAAGGTCCACTGGGTAAGATTTGTTCCAAAATCAAAAAATGACTATTTTCAACTCTGCTAGAAATTTCAATGATCTTATTAGCATCTTGGTATTTCATATACGCCAAAGAAACTTCGGCAATGAATATATTCACGCCATTGTCGGTGTTCTTTAAAGTTTCTTCAAAAAGTTGGAAATTTTTCAAATCGCAGCCAACTAACTTATAGTTTTCAGTACCAAAAATAACCCCAGGAAAAGTGGTGGAAATTTCTTTCCCAACTAATTCAAGAATCTCAGGAGCTTTTTTGATCATATCCAATTTGTTTTGTACTAAATCAGGATAATCAATATCCCAAAATTTGAAGTTTTCATGGTTCAAGCTCATCAATTGAAACGGTAAAGGATCAAATCCACACCCTAAATTAATGATGTTGATATTAATATCTTTGTCATAGGTTTGTTTGATCCTATAAATCATCTGTCGTATACTCTCCATTCTAATCCAATACCCCCTGTTGATGGCAGGAGATCTTCTTTTCCCTTTGGGTACGAAATATTTGAACCATTCTCCAGGTGGACAGACTTCGTGATAGATTTTTTCTACTGATCTTTTGGACACAATAGAGGAATTGTTGGTTCCTTGGACTTGTATATCATCATATTTTCTTCTTCTTCTATCCTTTTCAATCTTCCTTAGCTCCTGAGGGCTTGGGCCATTTTTGGGACCTTTCATGAGATGAGCGCGATGAGGTGAATTTGTCAATTTAGAGCTTTGATAATTCAGATTTTTATAAATTATTCTACATAAAAAAATACTGGAAAATTTGATTACAAATTCTTGAAACTTCGGTTTAGCACTTTATCAACTTCTTCTTTATGCACTTTTTGACACTCTTGTAAATATTTAGCAGCTGCCAACGTAGTTTTCATATCATTTAATCCAACATCTGTTAATCTATCTTCTTCATAACTTAACCCATCACCACATTTAATCCATATTTTTCCGTTCAAACCTATAGCTATTTCAAATTTACATTTCGCTGATAGTTTTTCAAGGTAAATTGAATCTTTATTAAACAATAAATCGTTGGCGAAGTTCAAACCAACTTCAAAAATGTATCCATTTTCGTCAAGGACTCCAAAACCACCTTCCTTTCCTGTGGTAGGATCAAAACATTCAAGTTCAATATCTATTTCGGGAATATCCTGACTTACTCTAGCATAAACTGCTTGTCCCATCTTTAAATTGGGACGGTTTTTTTTGGTAGCATTGGGAAATGCCATCATGGGTAACTGAACAGATGCTGAAAAATCTTGTAAAGAGACTTTAAACAGTTCTCCCATGGTTCCAACTACTATTCCTACCACAAAATCATTGGTTTTGGGGATATATCGTTTAGATTTGGATTCTATGTATATGAGTTGATTGGTATTTTTTTTGTTTACTTTGGAATGCAAATTTCCAGCGGAAATAGGGATAATCTCTTGTGTTTTGGGTTCTTTATATATCCCAGGGCCAATAGTTGTTTTGACATCTTCAAGGTGAAGTTTATCACCTGGTAGAATTTTAGACATGAGTAAGTAAAAGTTCGCGATAATTTTTCAAGATTTTATTTTCATCTATTTTCATTTCATTCATCTTATTCTTTTCATTCCATTTATTTTCATTCATTCTATACATGCTACATTACCATTACATTACCATTATATTACAACCTTGCAACCTTGACCTTATCTTCCAAATAATAATCAATTTCTTCTACGCTTAAATCACCGTACAGAACCATTCTTTCACTATTCTCAGGTCTATAGTCTCTTAATAAACCTAAAGATTGAAAATCAAACTGTAAGACATAATTCTTAGTGAAGAAATCTAAAGTTTCAATATTTCTTGAATAAAATCTTCCTAGGATTACATCATCTTTCTTCTTAAATGCTCCCAAATAATCGGGTACCGTTTCATGCTCGGAATCTTTCTTGTTTGGATAATGTTCAGGTCTGATTAATGTGTTGTTGAAGGTTTGGATTGGTCTTTCAACGAAATTGTTCCAATATCTATTGGCAAATCTATCCTTGGGGAAAGAATTAGATACCCATTCAGACTCTTGCATGTAAATTCTATGTCTGTTTTTCATGAAAGAATCAATTCTCAACCCATAGTAAATATGTCTCTTCAACAAATCATTGGTGGAAGGTGGATAAAAGTTTTTGAAACTATTGGAGTCTAAATCAATTTGGAAAAACTTCTTATCTACAGCTTCTACCATGGTTGTAAAATTGATGCCCAAGAAATAGGAATTATATGGGAAGTTTGCTTTTAAAAATGCTCCAACAACTGTATAATAACAGAAAAGAGGGGCGGTAAGATAATTCACTAATATGTCTTTTTCTGATGAATTTTGATTTTCTGGAAGAAAAAACTCCGATGGGAATAAGGTAATCCATTTTTTCAAAAGATTGTATCCAGTTTCAAGACTATTATTTGTTAATGCATTTTGGGGGCCCTGTTTTTGACTGGCTGATATTACGGGAAATAAATCATTTTTCAAAAAACTAATTAATTTATTATAACAAACTTGAAGCTTACCAAATCTTGGATCAAAGAATGGAGAATCTCCGTTATAAACAAAATTCAATTGCTGTAAGTTATTTTCAAGTTCAAATAAATAGTGTGGTTCATAACTTGGAATTTTGATAGACATCATGTTGTATTGGTTGGCGGTGATAATATTTGCAATAGTGTTGGTCAATGGTCTTCCACCATTATAATTAATAAAAGCCCTGATGATTTTTAAACTAGTGGCATTAATTTTAAGATAATTTTCCATGCTGAAATCCAATAATAAAGTACCAAAACTTAATAAATTATTGGAATAATATAAAATAGGGGTAACTGTATTCATGTAATTATCATTCTCAATAGACTTGGGAAGCTCCGATATCTTATAATATTCAAAAACCTTTATTCTTAACTGGGTCAAGCATTTACTATGAAGAGCGAAACATTTCCTTTGAAAATTAATAAAGTCTGCTCCTGATTTTCTATTCTTCATTTTATTCATAACTATCAAATTTCCCATTAGCAAGCATAACTCATCAAAAATTTCAATGCCTTTTGGTCTCTGTATCATTAAAGGCATAAAATGATCCAACAGTATAAATATATTGAATTCAACCTGGAGGGTTTTATTTTGAGGCTCTACTTTAACTTTATGAGGAATCTTGGGGAAGGTAACGATGTGGGTGTTCTTATTAGTCGGCTTGGATTTCAAAATGCTTGGAGTATTAGTTCTACTTTTCGGACTTTCCAGACGATCCAGAAATACTCTCCTATCTGAAGAATTATTGGTTTCGTCACTATCATTGGTATCTTCGATTACCTTAAACTCATCACCGAAATCATGAATAGTTAAGTAGTTATACTGAATAGGAGGGTATGTGATATTTGGAATTCTTATTGGATAATTTTTCAACTCATATTTGAACTCAAGAGTTTCGTCGGAGTCATCCGTCGGTTCATGATCTAAAGTCTTTGAAGTTGGTAGACGATAGTTTTGATTAAGAAGCTTATTCTGAGAATTTCTTATTGAGTGGGTTAATTTGATCTTATTGATCTCTGCTTTGGTTAATGTCAAATAGGAACATGACTCTTTCTTTCCTTTACAACAGTTGAAACAACCCGGTAAATTCTCATCACACCGAATTTTTTTTCGTTTACAGTTTAAACACCCAAGTTTGGAGTTTGTATGCTTTCGCCTTGCCTGACTGATATTCTTAGGTTTAGCCATAGTTAGTATCTTGGTGATATTTAATCAAAAATATCTACAGAATAGGGGAAGCCAATAAATATTATATCAGATTTTTTATGACAGAAGATTTCAACAATAAGCTTAAAATTGATACACTTACGACGTTGCGCTTTTTTTTCTTTCTTTTTGTTCGAATAGCTGAGCTGTGAGATTCCACTTAAGGCAATTCCAATCGCTTTTGCGCAAAAAAAGGGAAAAGTTTCCACTTTTTTACATCGTACTTGACACACTCGCAAAATTCCGACGGTGATATCGGGTAGCTTGTGAATGGCTACATTCAATTTTGCAGTGAGAAATTCGGTAATGAAGTTTTTCTTAGGCTTGGCCTAGTCCCCATTATGGATCGAAAAGAACTTCGTTAAAACTTGCAACGACTGTAACATCATTTGATTTCAAAAAGGTTGAAATGTCTGCATGAGCAAAAACCCATTTTTCTCCTTTCGGGGTAAATGCATAAAAATACTTTACGTAATTCAGTCTTTCGCTGTTTTCATTGGGGCCCAAGTTTCCGCAAAGAGTTACGTTACCGACAAATGGTGGCATTTCGCTATCCCAACTTTCCACTAAGCGTAATATTTTGCGCTTAAAGAGGAAACTCAAAATGGCGGCTATCGTAGGATCTTGCAAATCAAATACCGAATCTAAAGCAGGGCTTTGGGAAGATATTATTTGATACATGGCCCTTAGTTTCATTATAGGAGCCATGATTTTCTCTTGACCTATACATGTGAAGCATATAGGGGATATTTTGAAACCTGCTGGAGATATTTTGTCTAAGGTTTCACCGTAACATAACTGATGCATCAAGCGTACGCATTTACGACAATTGATCGTATTTTGGGATAAGTTTGGATCTTGAAATCCACACTCACATTCGATTTTTCGAGTTACAAGGGCAGACGGCTTTGAAATAACATCAGTAGTTTGTGAAGCTTGGATTCTTTCACTTGAAATGGTAGTTTGTGACTGTTTGTGACTGAACACAATTTTGGTTTTAGGCTCATTAAATAAATTAAAATCATCACTTTTATCAGGAAAGTACCAAGCTACATTTATTGAATTGAAATGGAACTTTGCTTTGCCAAAACCTTTTGTAGAAAAGTCAATTTTTGGATCGTTATAGAAGGAACAATCTTTGAAATACTCTGATTGGTGATATTCAGTACATCCATGATTAAATTTTACTTTAACTCCTACGGTTTTTTTATCTACCAATGGAACTGTTGTATTTTGCAATTCTAGCATTAAGCTTTTCAATAGTTTAAGAGTGATATTTTTACTCATTTTACAAGAAATGGGGGTATGGTTAAACTTAAAAGGTACCTGCTCAATATTGAAAACATATGTTTCAGTAGTTTCGCCATTGACCATCACCAACAAATCTATGGTGTCCAATAAATTCTTCTCTATCAACTTGAAGAGTTCACTCTTGATGTTCAAGAATCTTTCTACGTCTTCATTATATCCATTGATCAAAGTTTTGATGTCTATAATGCCCTCTCCCTTAAAAACTTCGTTTTTGAAGGCCCTTTCCGGGAAAAAGTCACGGAGGTAAGCAATACAATCAAAAGAAATTGAAATTAACTCTTTTACAAGGTCGGTGTTCGTGTTGCGTACGCTATAGTGAAAAACTTCTTCGGCAACAACAATATTCATGATAATAAAAGAAAAAGTAAGCGAGAGATTTAGCCGCCAAGTTTTTTGCAACAATAAAAATAAATGAGAGAGAGATGATCACGTGAAGAGCACGTGATTCTATCACCCGATGATGGAGCAACAATGCAGTCATACCGGTTTTGATCGTGTGATCCCCACACATTAAAACAAGGAACCAAGACCTCAAATATCGTAAGGCTGATAAAGAAACTTACAACCATGTCTCACCCAGCGGCTAGTATCAAGTCAATTTATAGTGGGAAAACAAACCTTGACACCCCCGATGATTTAGAACCGTTAGAATTTAATGATTCTATAGAACAAGATGATTTATCCAGGTTTAGTAATGACAGCTTGTCATCAAGAAACTTAAAGATTTTATCCAATAGAAATTACTACACCAATGATTCTACTAACATCTCAATAGCTTCATCAGACGTTGAAGATGAAGAAAACGGAAGTCAAACCCCAGAAACAAATGGTGGTAATGCTAGCTCCTTGATGCCTCCAACATCACCTAACTTATCTCGAAACTCAACAACCTCTTGTCTTTCAACTACTGCCACTAAAGATGGAGTGGAAGGAAGAAAATTACATAGACATGGGCCCAATGCTTACTCGAATCAATTAATTGCGAGTATGATTAAAAATAAAGATGATAAAAGAAGTGTTGATGAGAAGCTAAAATCTTTTCCTAGTCCTTTGATGTCTGCGGTTAAGCCAGAGGGTCAATTTAAGTCGGAGGGCCAGTTTAAATCAGAGGGTCAATTTGACAAGCCAGAGACTCAGTTTAAATCAGAAGGCCAATTTAAACCTGGCAGTCCTTCTTCAGTACCAACTCCCCTTCAAGAGACTCCAACACTTACACCAACTGAAATTGAACCTAGAGGAAATTTTAGTCAAACATCTTTTAGGACTACGGATGCTGAAGTTGATGGAGAACCAGGACAAAAACTAAGTTATTTAGCTGACCAACCAGCGTTATCTTTGAATGCTAAAATGAAGTTATTAAATAAGGAAACTATAACTCTGAATGAATAACGAATACATATTTATAATGAACAAAATTTTATGAATCTAAAAGATAATATTATAAGCTGATAACATTGCTAAGGTGGACAGTTCAACAACTTTATTACGCTTTGTTTCTCTTCTCAATTGTTTAGTTAATTATCCAATGTCTTGATATCATTTTTCCAAATCTCATTTTTCTCTTCTGCGATTTTTCACCATGTTGGCCAATCTTAAAACTTTGGCCCCCAAAAGACCTCCAGCTATAAGAGCATGGGTTAGGTTTAATTCCAAACTTTCTTCTGAACCAAAAGAATTTGAGACCAAAATTTCTAACACTTCTGATCCCCAAAGAAATGCTTTTTTTCAGTATTCGTGGGGTTCATGGATGAAAAACGATAAAATCGAAAGAGCAAAAAGACAAACCAAATTTTCCATTGAAGGTGCTACTCGTCTTTTACAAGAATTACAACAAAAATCAAAGGACGATAATTTAGTGGATTCCAGTGGCGAACCATATATAAAAGATCCTGTAGAGTTAAGTGATAGTTCCACTTGTTTGACCAATAATTTGGATCTTTTAGGCAAACTAAATGAAGAAAAACTTTTGATCAAATCCATTGCAAGTATTCATGAAGGTAAACATCATAGAATTTATAAACTTTCTGTATCCAATGGTAAAGAGTTTGTTTTGAGAATTCCTTACAAATTGGAAAATGAGTACAGTGTTGGTGAAAAGATTAAGAGTGAGGTTGCAACTCTTGATTTCTTAAATTTGAAATTAGGATTAAATGTTCCAAAAGTTGTTAGCTATGGTACTAATAAAGTCAACAGCTTAGAATCTGCTTATATCTTGTTGGAATATATTCCAGGAGATTTATTGATGAAACAGTGGGAACCTTTAATTTCAGATGAAATGCCAAATGCCAGTGAAAAATTATTAGACGTTATTAAACCTATTAGTGATTTCCAACACAAAGTCAATTCTATTATCTTTAATAAGTTTGGATCTTTGTACTTCACCAAAGATGTCGAAGGCAACTTACAAAATGACTTGCCTTATGATGGTGAAGAAAATCCTGTACTTATTAACAGATGGAGAATTGGACCCTCAGTGGAAAAACTGTTCTTGAAGAACAAAACTAGATTAAGTGAAAAACAAATCACTGCTCACAACGGACCTTGGGCAAAAGACAAACCTGAAGAATTAATTACCGCTATCGCTAACATCGAAATTGAAAATTTAAGACAAAGATTAGGTTTGAAAAATGCTGATTCTTCTAGTAAAATGGAAGATGTCGAATCGTTACGTAAGCAAATCACAACATTTGAGAATTTGAAAACTATTGGACCTCAATTGATCAATGATAAATCCAGTAATATTCCTAAAGTTGAAGAATTGTTTAAACCTAGATTATTCTGTCCTGATTTAGATCCTTTGAATGTCATCATCAATTCCAACAGAAACAATGAACCATACTTTGTGGATTTTGAATATTCTTCCATTAAACCATTTATTTTAACATCTTATCCTGCTTTTGTAGGATATTCTGGGGTTAAGATCTATGATTTACAACAGGACATTCCAGAATTTGATAAGCTTGATGAAGTTGATAAACAACAATATCAATTCATGTATTACAAAACCAGAAATGAAAGATTATGGGAAGTTGAATTAAATAAGAACAATCATGATTTAATTGCCATTGCTTCTCCTCACATTAAAATGCTTAAATCTCCATACATTCAAGCCTTAGAATTTAAACGGGATAAAGATCATTTATACGTTGAAGGTTCAATCATTCAATTGAAAGGTATTTGGGAAGCTTACGTGAGCAATGGATTATGTAAGTCTACTGATACTAATTTTCCAATTGAATATTCTCAAGAGTTTATTGATGAATTCGAAACTGTTTTACAAGAATATCAAGCTGAGATTTCTTCCACGCCTTTTGCTGCTACTGGAGGATGGGTACCACAAGATATGTTTGATCAATTGAAGGGTCAAGGGTTGATAGTTGAAAGTGAAGGAGGGTATAAGATAGATACTGAAAAGGCATTGAGTGAGGAGCCATAGATCCTGAGGAGCCATTGATTGAGAGCCATAGATAGTAAAGAACCATAGATTGTGATGTATATAGTTGATTAGACATTGTATTTTCAGTGTGTTTATACTCTCCATCTCTTTATGCTATAGTATTATGCTATTTATTTACAAATACTTCCTCGCCAACATCTTCACCTTTAAATCAAAATCCGGTGACAGAATTGCATCATTCACAGAATAAAATGGATTCATTAAACATTTCACATATAATTCATTAGCTTCCATAAAAAATTGTCTTATAGAATTCTCATCATACCTATTATTTGTCACATCATGACATATTATAAATTTGATATTACCTTGGGTTATAAATGCATTGACCAGAAGGCCATAGAATGAATCAATTTTCCCTAAATTAAAATGATTATTGTTCCATTGTATGTCTTCTATTATATCCAAAGATGAATGGGTTATAAACGGTAAGATCTCCTTCACATTGCTCGGAAATAAAGATTTCCCCAGTATGTTGGTTTGTGTAGTTAATTTAAAAGATGAAAATTCCAACTCATATATAGGATTATCTGACGTCCCGATTATACTGAAATAATAAGACATCTCTTTTGGGTATCTTTGGGATCTCAATTATCAACAGATCAGCTTAAATGGGTTTTTGCGGTTGGTGCACGCCGCGCGCGATAACTTCATTTGACCAGAGGGTAAAAAGTAAACAAATGAACTGAGTGGGATTGGAACCATAGAGGAATTAATAATTAGAATATTTATTGAAACCACTAGAACCCTTGGACATTGTAGAGATTTAAAGAGATTTGTAATATAAAGTATCGTTTGAATTTTTAAAATGACGATAAATTTAAGGCGGTATCAAAGCTTTCATTTCCAGCCCAACGCCAAAGACTTATATAAACCCAACTTTATATTCTCATCGGACATTATTGAACGAGTTAAACAACTTAGTAAATATCACCAGAAACATGAAGAAACTATTGACTTGACAGATTATGAAAACATAGAATTTACGGTCAATGTTGAATTAAACACTTTACTTAACAGAAACAATAATTTAAAGCCCTCGGACTTGATTAAAGACAATTTAATATTCCTAGCGAAGACAGAAGACGTTAAAGTCAATATGGATTTTATAGGGACTTTACTCTTAACAGAAGGTAAATTAAGTATAAATCCACAGCGACTAATTAACAATGAAGTTTTCATAGTTACCATAACTTTAAAAGTGCTAAACTTCCTTATTAGCCAAAACGAAATTTCCATAGACTTTTTAAAAGATGAAAATTACGGTATTTTACTACTTTGTGATCTGCAATTTATTGATCAAATTGAACACTATATAAAAAATTGTTTTCAAACTGAATTCGACAATGAACTAAATTCTTCTTCTCCTTTAATAGAAGATTTTTCAAATGATATTTCGGGGACAGAAACAACCATAGAAATATCTGAACATGAAATCACTGTGGACGGGAATGAATTCCATGATGACCAATTCCATGACGATTTAACTGATGATGATGCTATGACTTTAATAGACAAGGCATCCAAATCAGGATTAATAAATTTGAACCCTCCCCGTAGTAAAAACGGATCCACGTTCATTACAAATGTAAATAATCTACGTCATAATGAAGAACATGATATAATAGAGGAAGATGATGAACCAGAAGAATTCCCAAGTCCAGAACTCAAATCTCCTATCCGAGTATTTTCCACTGATGAAATACGAGAAGATCCTCTTCTGCCTATTAAATCCATAAAACTCAAACCTTCAATCACCGAGTTGAAACCTCCACCCAAATTTGAAGATTTAGATTCACCTTCCATCAGTAGGAAACTGTCAGCTCGCTCTTTTGTGGTACCTAAAAGTATGAAAAAGTCACCATCGTTTACAATTGATCAAAATGAATTGGATAATTTTAATTTCAGCGGTCCTAGTTATATAAAGGGGGATCGTAAGTTTAAGTTTATTAAGGTGGGAAAGGTTCAGAAGTTTGTAAATTTATTCGAAGAGAGGGTGGTGGAAGAGGCTTTGTAAATTTTTGTAAAGATAGTTGAGGTGATTTTAGGGCTTATATAATAGATTACGATTGAATACGACATTAAAATGATTTCTATTTAAGTATTTTTTACTATTATGAAAACTAAATATTTGCCATACCTTAATTTACCGCGTGCGTAAAATTCATACCGTCTACGGTCAAAAAAATACACCCCATTTAAAAAGGCCAAAAAAAATTGATTACTGGAATTTTTACTGCTTCATATCAACCAATGGGTGTTTGGTATCATGGCATCTAATTCCTACTGTCATTCAGACCCCCCATCCAAATTTTTAACCCTTTCAACTTTCTTCCTTGAGTCGCACTATTTCACTATCTTATCAGTCAAAGCATTAAACCGTTCAAATATTCTCTCCACCTCTTCTTGCTCCAATTGTTTATCTTCAACTTGATTGACCTTTAAACTATCCAAACACCACGATTCTCGTATTCCCCTCGTCATTGATAATAATTCCTCACAAAATCGTATAATGGAAAGGGCATTGGTCTCCATAGTTAAAGACTCCACCGCCAATAACTCCTTAGATTTATCTTGAATTATCGCCACATCAAATATATCTTGAAATTTCTGAAGTATCTGTTCAGTATGTGAATCTATTTTTTCTATTGTTAGTTAGATCAATCATCTCCACTGGCCTACATACCTAATAACGCTATGGACTTGGGTTGCATTCTCAAATTTCACTTTCGCAAATTTCAACTCTCAAACTTTAAAATTCTCAGCTCGCTGATTTCCTTTGTCGCATTTGTTGCAAAATTCGGTTGACTCATTTTGTACCTCACCATGGAAGACGTTCAAATAGCACAAGAACATAAAACAAAAGCCACTGAAGAGTTTGAGACAACTTTAGAAAGGTTAAATAGTGAATTAGATTTAAATGCTACTTCAAAATTACCCCAGATAAATTCTTCAGGTTTACATAAACGTCCCACTTCGAGTGATTCAGTTCATACTTGGAACTATGGTACCAGTTCACTTCCCAAAAGAAACATAAGTTCCTCCGGTTCAGGACTTTTGATGGCCAATTTTGGTCAGGTTCCTATTGCGTCACCAGAAGTTATTCAAAATTATCTTCATCCTATAAATGAAGAGTTGGAAGGAAAGATCTTAGCCTACAGAAATGGGTTATCACAACTATTGAATTTTGATCTTTCTGATGAAAGTAAGTTTGATAATCCACTTTTGGTTATTACTGGTCCAAGTTTCATAAAGAACTCGGATGAAATCAAAGCTTGCTCAAAATGGATAGGTTCTTTATTGGGTAAAAAAGTCCCTATAGCTACCAAAGGGTTACCTACTGAAGTTGCCAAGGTTTATACTACAGAAAAGATTCCCAAAAACTTAATGCTTTCAATTAGAGCTAATCTTTCCGATTACAATTACAAGTATTCTGACGTTTCTCCTGCTCAAGACCGTGTTATGACGTTTGAAATCGAAAAGGGAATTCCTTACTGCAGAAACTTACTTGGAGATTTAAGTGAAATTTGTCCAATTGTAGGAGAAACTAGTGATACTTTAACTCCTCAATATTTATCAGATTTATTCTGTTTAGGTTTGATAAGCTCTACTCTTGTAGAATCTCAATTACATAGAGAATTAGTTTCTGGAGTTTCATATCCGGTAGGCTTTCAAACACTGGATTCTCATATCCCATTTAACAAATCTATGTATAAACATAGATTAAATTCAGGCTTGGATGCTATTTTTGCTGCTAACCAAGAACATCTGTTTCTTTCTGTCACCAAGTTGGGGACTGTGGCAGTAGTAGGTACAAGTGGGAATGACGATACATTTATTATTTTACAAGTTAACTTGGAACTTGGTTTTGAAGAACTAAAAGAGTGTATTGATATAGTTTATGCTCATCCTAAACTTAAGTTTAACACTCCTAGAATTATGTTAGACGTTGGAAAGTTATCAAATACAAGTTATGGTGCGAAATTAGAAATGGTTGCAAAATTTTTGACAGAAAACGATAAATTGAAAATAGTGGGGATTTTAATTGATAGTGGAGATGCTTATCTTCCAGAGAATGAAAATTTCGAATATTTCATAAATGCTAATAAAATGATCAGTGAATTGGATGTGTTAAGTGGGAAAAGAATCAATAGTTCTAACACAAAATAACCCTTACCACGCCCCACAATATCCTTAAAACCCACAATACAAACTTGTATAAATTTACAACCACCCAAATCAATCTCAAAAATACAACAATCACGTTTTCTATCACTGAATATAAAACTTTATAACTCCCCGTATCTGAGATTCTCATTTTGCTATCACTCTTTCCGGAAGATACAAGTTTTCTTTGAAATGAGAGTCTTTCGATCCGTTCATCAACTTTTCTTAACTCTAAAGACATTGAAGTATTAATCTCTCCAATGAGTCTATCGCTACCTGTCAATAAATTATCGATCTTTAATGAATAATCATTATTTATTCTGTGAGTTAAAGATTTTATTTCGTTCAAAAGTGTTAAACATAAGTTTTCATATGCTGGAATACCGCCATCATTTATACTGATCATAATTTGGTTTAACCGAGGAATTTGAACATCTTCAAGATATTCAAGTTTGGTAAGGGTTCTAGATGCTAGTTTAGGATAAATCGAACTCAAAAAGTGCAATTTCAAATCCGTAGATGCTTGGAAATAATGTAACTTGGAAACTACCTGTTTTAGTTGTTGATCCATAAGTTCTTCCTCGGATAAAACTTTAGGTTCCTCGATTTCTGTGGCATTGTCCACAATTTCTTCATGAGTAACATCCTCTAGAAAATCTTTCTTTTCTAAAGGTTTGATTTGAATTTGATTCAAAAGGTCATCTGCTGTGTCAGTAGATAAATTGGGAACATTAATTTCATCTACCAGTTCTTCAGGCTCTAAAAATGATTCATTATCTTCCAAAGAAGAATAATCTGAAGTTGAAGGATTTCGAAATCTTTTCATTCTGCTTTTGAGTTTTTCTCTTTTCCCCTGTTTTTCACTCAAAGCTAAAATCCGATTATCCATTTTATCAGGTGTTGCACTAGACAGTCTAGAATTAGTTTCACTATCATCTTCTTCGTAAAACAATTTATCGTGTAGTCTTCGTTTGATTCTTTCATGCCGGCTTAACTTTTCCAGTTTTTTAATCTTGGAATTAATTGAAGAACTGGAAGATCTAGGAAACCATAAATCTCCACTAGATTTTTTTAATTCATGAATATGGCGTAATGACCATGATAAATCACTTAAAAGTTCATTCAATTCAACGGCCCAAATTATCTTCCATTGTTTCCTACCACTGCTACGGTTTAAATTTCGAGAACTAAACACATTTGAAGCATAAGGTAAAGTTTTTAATGATAATGGCTTGGGGTATTCCCGGTATTTTGCACGTATTTTTCGGTTTCTCATAATCTGTAGCGGATTATAAACACCTTCGACCCCTGGGTAAGTGGTCTCTCCTTCTTGATAAATCTTATCGATGGCTAGATATTTCAAACCTAACATGGTTTTAACTTTTTCTGCTCGAATTACCGTGGATCTGGAGATATGGGGGCTTTCTTTGGACTGGAAACCATTGGCGTCGTTCTTTTTTTCAGCGTCAAATATATGGTTATCAATAAGAAACGCTTTTTTGGTATCCATGATCACGTCAGCAAAGTCTCCCGCTCGTTTAACATCTTCAGAATTATATGTGGAGACGGAAGATGTGGTTGAAGGTGCAAAATCAAGATCTGAAGTGAAACTGTTAAGATCCAATTTGGACAGCAGCGATTGGGGCTGATCAGAAATATGGCTAGATAATCTATATTGACCTTCTAAGGCTTGTTTTAGTAGATCTGGGTCCCCATGTGAATGATTAGTATGGACACTTGATCTATTGGATGGCTTAGAAGGAACTTCTAAAGATAACAATTCATTTCCACTGGTACCATTATATATTCCTCCGTCCTTGTTATTTTGTTTCTCACGTTTAAACTGTTCAGTGTCGTCATCTTTTTCCATCAAAGCCATGAACTGAGATTAATTGTACTGAGATAAATTATCGCGAAAAACGAGCTTACGCTATCACCACTTTTCATGTCCATCCAATACGTTAAATCTACTGCTGACTTTGATAAGTATTTAAGCAGTAACAAATATTTTGTGGCCAACTTTACTGCCGACTGGTGTGGCCCTTGTAGAACTATCAAGCCAATTGTGGATGAGATCTATAGCGATTCCAGTTATGAGAAGATAGAGATTGTTAGGGTTGATTCTGACGCCCAGCAAGAATTGGGAGAAAGATACCGTATTAGTTCGTTGCCTACGTTTATAATCTTTGTAATGGGAGAAGAAGTTTTCCGAGTTTCTGGAATTAACGTCAAACCAGAGATTGAAAAGCTTAAAAGATTGTCTGAATTAGATACATATTATAGAGGCAGAGGTGGCAATATTGAGGAAAATGAGATTGTGGAAAGTTCAGTTAGTAACGAAATTGGGCAATTCATTCCTAAAGGATTTAAGGTTTTAAACGATATTGTTTTCGGTGGAGATTTTCAAGCTTTGAATACTATCACTGTTAAAAGCGGGGGTAGTATCAGAGATGTATTTAACCTTGAAAATTCGAAAGAAGCCACTTCAATTTATTCCGATGCGGATTCTCAGATGCTTTTATACGTGCCATTGACTCATATTTCCAAGATCTATTCCATCTTGGTGAAGACTTCTAATGTTAAAGATATTAACTTAGAAGCTAGTACTTTGGATGAAGATGACTTGGATGAAACACAAACACCAACCAAAGTTAAAGTTTGGGGAGATAAATTAAATATTTTATCGTTTGATGAAGCTGTTGACGAGACTGCTGCTCATGAACAAACATTAGAAGCTAAAGAAGGATGGCATGAACTTAAATTTAAATATGTGAGATTTCAAAACGTTCAAAGTTTGATTTTATTCTTTGATGGAGAAGATGATGATTGGCATAGTGTTGTAGAGAAGATTGTTATTATAGGATTAGGTGGAGAAGAGAAAGGGCATAAGAAGATTGGGGGGGAAGAAGAAGAGTAAGAAGAGAAGACGAGCGTAGCGAGTCTTCGTACTCTTTAATCCTTAAAATAGAAGTACTATTCTCTTATAAAGCGTCTTTCTTTAGAATAAAAGCACTACTTTCCCATTAAATTAGTATTATTCTTCTACTAAATATTCTATAGAATTTAAATAAATTCAATTCAGGCTCTCTCATGCTCGGATGCTTTGGCATCTTTTCGGTTTTCGCACACCGTGGAAATTTTCTTCAAATTTCCAACCAGCACATAAACCTACTACTACAACCATGATAGGGAGGATATTATTCAAACAACTATCCAACCAGAAGTTTGGACTGAGAACCATTTTAAGACATGGATTAAAACATGATTTACCTATAATTCATCATTCAATAAGGTTTAATAGTTCAGCCCCAGAAAAGAATGAACTTGTCAAAAACCCACCTAAAGAAGTCAAACCAAAAGAATTCAATTCCAAAGAAGTCACAGAACACAAGGCCAGTGAAGGTAAATCCAATGAAACTAAAAAGTCTGAAGATTCTAAACCGGAAGAAGTGAAAAAAACTACCATGGAGAAAATTAAACATGAAATGAAACATTATTGGGATGGTACTAAATTATTAGGTTATGAAGTCAAAGTATCCACCAAATTATTGATTAAGATGTTTTCAGGGTACGCTTTGTCCCGAAGAGAGTCTAACCAGTTACAAAGAACTTTGTCGGACATGGTAAGATTGATTCCGTTTGCAGCGTTAATCTTGATACCTTTTGCCGAATTGTTGATTCCGGTATTGGTCAGAATTTTCCCCAACTTTTTGCCTTCAACTTATGAATCCAACAAAGACCGTAAAATGAAGAATGCTCGATTATACAAAGCCAAGACGGCTGCTTCCCAGTATATTAAACAAACCATGGAAGAAAGTGGATTGAAATTATCCAAAATATCTGATAAAGAAAGAGAAGCTTTTGTGTCATTTTTTGATATTATTTCCATCGGAAAGTCTCCATCCAGAGATCATTTGATTCAAGTGGCTAGATTATTCAAGAATGATCAAGTTTTGGATAATTTGTCCAGACCCCAATTATTGGCCATGTCAAAATACATGAATATTACTCCTTTTGGAACTGATTCAATTTTACGTTATCAAATTAGACATAGACTTTTGAATATCATTAAAGATGACAAAGCCATTGATTATGAAGGGGTTGAATCTTTGAATGTTCAAGAATTAAAATACGCTTGTCAGCAAAGAGGAATTACCACTTCTAATGTTTCTCCTGGTAGATTAAGAGAAGATTTATCCACTTGGTTAGATTTAAGATTAAGACAGAAAATTCCTTCAACGTTGTTAATTTTATCATCCACTTATACTTATGGTGAAAACACTCATGATATTGATACTTATTACGATGCGTTGTTGGCAGTCTTGTCTTCTATTCCAGATGAAGTGTATAACGTTGCTAAATTAGAATTATCTGATGATTCTAAATTGAAGTTGGATATTTTGAAGGAACAAGAAGAATTGATCAACGAAGAAAACTTGAGAGAAAAAGATACTGTTACCAAAGTTAAGGATGAAATCAAGTTGGATGAATTTGAGGAGACCAGTGAAGAAGGTATGAAGGTTGACACTGAGAGTGAGAAGCCTGAAACTGAGATTGTTGAAGAAAAGGAAGAAAAAAAAGTGGAAAACGGAGAAAAGGAAACTCAATCCTTTGGGGAAGAGAAAGAAAGACCTAGACCAGGGATGTAAATAGATAATGATAGATAACGTGCAGTGTATATTTTTTTCTGTTCTTTTATTCTTATTCCTTTATTCTTTTATTCTTTTATTACTTCTTACCAAATCCTCCTGTAGATCCAAATCCACCATCTCCTCTTTCAGTAGCGTCCAATTCTTCAGCAGAAATTTCTTGAATTTCAGTGATTAAAATCTTTTCCAATACTAATTGAGCAATTCTGTCCCCTTCATTGATTTCAAAATCTTTACTTGAATGGTTGAAAAGAATCACTTTGATTTCACCTCTATAATCAGCATCAATTACTCCAGCACCGGTGGAAATTCCGTGTTTGGCAGCTAAACCAGATCTTGGGGCAACTCTTCCGTAACATCCAATTGGAACACAAACAGTGATATCAGTCTTGATCATAGCTTGACCATGGGCTGGCACTAAACCTTTCTCTGAAGAATAAATATCATATCCAGCTGCTAAAGCTGACCCTTTGGTGGGAACTTTAGCATTTTCAGATCTTAAGAAAACCTTTAACAAAGGAGTTTCACCTTGTTCGATTTTAAGTTCTTCAACCTTTTGTTTTTTAAGGGCTTGCTCAACTGAGGTAGTCATTGACGCGTGTGGAGTTTTTGGCGTCAGATTTTTGATAAATATGGGTCGTGTGTGGGTTATAAATATGGTGGTGAGAAAAAAAGGCAAGCCTTTATGAAAAGATTTCTTAGAAACCTGTTTTCCCTTGATATACATTACTACTTTACCCTTATTCTGTCCTTTTCATAATCTCCAAAATCAAACACCTTCAATTCATTCCCATCAAAATATAAATGAAAGTTGATATAATTCTTATTTACATAATAAGGCCCTTGTTTAAGAATCTCTTCACAATCAATGTATCTTAACACGGTTTCAACTTTCCACTTGATTGAATTCAACCTATTGAACACTCTGAATCCATTATTGTGTTTTGAAAAACTTTCCTTCTCTTCTTTGGTCATTTGCAGCCAACTCTCAATACCTTGGTGAAAATTAGACGTGGGATTTTTCTTTAAAAATGACTTTAAAAAGTCTGCATATCCGTTTATTAACGGCTTGGGTTGAGTCTCTAAATGCTCTATGTGTTTTTGTCGTCTTTCATACCTTTCATCAAGATAATATGCTGGATTGTCTATATCTTTTTTACTAACACTTCCTGCTGTGAAATCATCTGGCTTTTTTAAAGTGTATAAAATTTGATATTTGTTTCTTAGCTTCTTACTAAAGGCATCTGTGATTAAGGTATCGTAATAATCTTTTTCGTAATCTTTTTCATCTACTATTTTATCATAAATGATCTCCGATGGTTTTAACCCCAGGTATAAATACGGATTGAAACTAGAATTTCCCAGGAACCGTTTAAGAAACAAAACAATCTCATATCCTTTCCAAATTCGAGTATGTTCAGCATGTGATCTATCTATATAACTGTTATCATGAAAAGTAGATTTTATTTCATCAGACAAATTTCTCCAACTAGATTTGGGTTGATTTTTTATTCTAACAAGATGACTATATTGGTGTTTAAACAAATCGTAACCTGTTAGCTTTTCAGGTCTGGGAGATGAATAAAATGACTGGATTTGGTTGAAATTGGTATTTAGAATATCTCTGTTGATGTGAAAAATTTCTTGTAAAGGGTCAATTTCCGGGGTATTTTCGAACAAAAAGTTGTCAATTAGTTTATGGATGGATGTTTTTTGGTCATTTGGGGGGTATCCGATAGCAAACGGTTCTTTTAACCAGAATTTGTTGGTGTAGTTCAGAAATGTTCGAACTCCATAGTTCATAGGCCGCGATTAGCTTGATAAGTGAGAAGTAAAAAACTACTTGAAAATACTTGGAAAGAGAAGTACTTAAAAAATTTCATAAATTATTTACATGTCATAACGTCTTAGTATCCCCGGTTAGGAATAAATGACTTCAAAGCTAGCAGTTCATACAATCTTATCACCAAAGCCAATGGTGGTTCATCTTCCTCTAAAATATCAGTTGACCCTATACTTATAATTCCTTGAGCCCGTAGAGTCTCAATTTCGGGGATAGTTCTTCTTGCTGGAGAAACTGTCGATTGCTTATAAATTGCCTGAAACAAAGTCAATTGAATAAATAATATCATTAAATCTGAAATAATCAACCCTAGAATCCCTAACTCTATAATCTTCAGTATAAAGTTCATCTGATTGAAGTTAGCCCGTGGAGGTGTTTCTCCTATAAACGACACAAACCACCATGTTCCATTGGTTAGCATTTCAAGTGAATCACTTTCCACAAAAGGTAATACCCAAAGCCATATAAATCCAATATGATAAAGGATCATGAAAAACGCTTTCCAGCATATAGCAGCACACACTTTACTGAATATAAGTTCAACTATTCTATTTTGTTCTTCGGTTCGATCCTGCTCATCTATATCTCCTATAACGTTCTGTTCCGAATCCGTCACTAGGGTAAGAAAATTTCTGGCCTCTAAACCCGTGGTTATTGCTTCGCAACACAAAAGCTTTTGGACCAGAATATGACAAATCACCGGCAATAAACTGGCGGAATGACAATATTTGATCAACTGGTATCCCACTAGAAAGTAAACAAGCGTATCTAGTTGGTTTATTAAATGATTTTGTCTCTGAGTCTTTCTAATTATTCGTTGTTTGTTCTCAAATTGAAGTAGATTTTCTTCATTTAGTAGCTCCATGGCTTTATGAGAATCGCCACTATTGGGAAGAGTGTTTGTGGATGAACCAGGGTACAGCCCAGGCATTTCAGATGCCGTTCCACTCTCTGTTGCAGTCATAGGCAGTATGTAGTTGAAGCCGGGCAAGTAGGAAAAGAAGTTTGGTCTAGGTACCATAAGGGTGCGAGTGCGAGGAATGAATTTTGATATTAAAAATACAGAGTTTAGACATTAGGAATATAGAAATCGGAAATACAGAAATTAGAAATACAGAAATTAGAAATACAGTTCTATTACTTGGTTCAATACTGATTACAAATCACTTAGATTCCAGTAAACGGAAATCTTAAATTAAAATTTTATAAATTTTCATAATTTATATATCCTACATCGATCCTTCCCTAAGCGAATAAACTTCCAATATCAGCTGGCATTTCTTCAATTTGTGTGGAGTAGAATTTTTCAATTTCTCTCATCATACCAACATCATTTTCAGTGACAAAGTTGATAGCAACCCCCTTTCTACCAAATCTACCACCTCTACCAATTCTATGGATATAGTTTTCTTTGTTGGCAGGTAAGTCGTAGTTAATAACTAATGAAACTTGTTGGACATCAATACCTCTAGCTAATAAATCAGTGGCAATTAAAATTCTGGAAGATCCTGATCTGAATTCATTCATGATGGTGTCTCTTTCACTTTGTTGTAATTCAGCGTGGATGGCAGAAACAGTGAATTGTTCAGCCTTTAATTTGGTGGTTAACCATTCAACCTTAGCTCTGGTGTTACAGAAAATGACAGCTTGAGTGACGGAAATGGAATCGTATAAATCACATAAACAGTCAAATTTAAATTCTTCCTTTTCAACGTTAATGAAAAATTGTTTGATACCTTCTAAAGTTAATTCATCTTTTTTAACTAAGATTCTAACTGGGTTTTGCATGAATTTGGTGGTGACTTCTAAAACATCTTGAGGCATGGTAGCGGATAATAATACAACTTGAGTGGATTTTGGTAATAAACGGAAAATGTTATAGATTTGTTCTTTGAATCCAGATGACAACATTTCATCGGCTTCATCTAAAATGAACATTTTGACGTGGTCAGTTTTGAAAAATCTTCTTTCGATCATATCGAAAACTCTACCTGGAGTACCAACAACAATTTGAACACCAGATTTAAAGGCTTCAATATCGTCTCTGGTGGAAGTACCACCAATACAGGCGTGAACGGTGACGTTTAAGTATAAACCAATGTGGGTGATAACATTTTGGATTTGTAAAGCTAATTCTCTGGTTGGAGCCAAGATCAAAGCTTGGGTGGTTTTGGAAGTTTCATCAATTCTTTGTAAAGCAGAAATGGTGAAGGTAGCAGTTTTACCGGTACCAGATTGAGCTTGAGCTAAGACATCTCTACCTTCGGTAATTGGTAAAATGGCTCTTTGTTGAATAGCAGATGGAGCTTCATAACCATAACCAAAGATACCTCTGACGATGTTTTCTTTTAAGTTTAAGTCATCGAAAGAGTAGACAACGTTGTCGTAGTTGGTTTCGATTAATCCTGAATCAACTTCGGTAATTCCTGACATGATTTATTTATGGTGTGTTATAAATACGTGAATAAGTGAAATCAATTTTTTAAGGATGGAAAATTTTTTTCTACGTCGAGTCCGGGTAAGTTTTGAGGGCGAAGGATGAGAAGAAGCGACCAAAGTGAGGGAAGAGACTAGAAGGATGATAATTATACATTCTAAATACTACAAAGATAAATGAGTGACCATGGTTGAAATGAATGATTGATCAGTACAGTTGGATTTGGTTGGATGAATTAGGAAATCTAGAAGAAGGATCCAGAAGAAGGATCTAGAACAATGGATAATGGGGAAATGATAATGAATGATCTCTGAATGATCTAATGAAATGAATGATCTATGAACGGTCCATGATCTATCAAACATCTATGAATGCTTATTTCAATCTTTCTTTAATATTTCCTTAATCAAACGTCCGTTCAGCCGATTGTTCATGTTCCCATGGAAATGCTTTAACCTTTCCCTGTAATCCTAATTTCTCTAATCTCTCACTAACAGCATTAAAACTAACTGCTTGAGATAATCCTCCAGTTTCAGTTTTCTTAATCTCTTCTTTAATCACTTCTTTAACTTTCTGTTGATCTTCCTCTTCTTTTTTCATTAATTTAGAAATAACTGGATGGGTAGGAAGGTAATCTGAAGTTTGACTAAAAGATCTTTCAGGTTTCTGATGCCAATGGAATCCAAATTTGGACTGTTTTTCCTTTTCGCTATTAACTCCAGCCGAAGCAGCTTGTTTTGGTGGCAGCGGGGCTTCATTGTCCCATCTATTGGCATATTTAGTTGGTTCGAAATTAACAGTTTTAGGAACTTTAGGTTTTTCCAGATGTTTAGGAGGTGATTCAAGAGCAGGATTCCAAAGTGAATCTTTGCTGGTGTAAGTTTGGGTGATTTTGGGGGTTTGTTTTGGTTCTTCTAACTTCTTCAAAGTATCATTAGTGAAATACTTATACCAAAGACTCCACCATTCCAGATGACTAGAAGTATATGGATGATTCCAAGGTTTATAAGGTCCTATAAAGTGAATCAATTTAACTTCACTACTATGATGTTCACTGGCAGTATAACCGTATTTGTAAACTGAATCATCCACAAAGGGAGTAGTTTTATTTCCTGGTTCTTTTGACCCTGACGCATTTGGAGCCCTCAAAGGAAACACTGGAGTTTCAGAAAAGTAATTATAAGCTGGTTCATATTGATATTGTGCAGAAGGTGTTACGTTGTATAAAAATGGTAACAGAACCCAATTGGAAGAGTCTTGGATGGAAGCTTTAGCAATATCAACGGTTCCATGGTCCACCAAATAACTGACCCAATCTGGTTTAGGATTAAAATACTGGTTTAACAATCCTTGGTCGGCTCCATCAAATGAAATTCCTTGTTCTTTTGAAGCCACAATCTTCACAAGATTTTCATGGTCTTCATCGTTTGGTTTGAACAAAAACATACCGGAATTGAAAATATCTGGAAACCCACTGTCTGGACTAGCAAGAATTTTATGGGCTGGGAATTCAAGTTTTAACAAATCTAAAAGGTTACCCAGGTCATTTGGTAAAGTATCAGAATCTAAATATAAAATTTTATCGTATTGATTTAAACTCCAAAGATGTATCTTACTGAAGGTCTTTCCCAATTCTGGACGTTTCAAGTCATGAACCAATTTGTGTTCCAAATTGGACTCAAGCATAGAAACTTCAATCAAATCATCATATATAGTCTCTAACAACTCCAATTGCTTTTTATTGAACACCAGTTTATCGATTAATATCCCTGTTTTGATGGATAACTCTTGTTGTTTTATCATATCCTTAAGGATAGATCCTAAAAGGAGTGACCCTGGAAGATAAGAAAGGTCGTATAGTAACGTGAATATGGCATTGGACATGGTGGTAACAACAAAGAAGGCTAGCAAGTTTGTTTGTTAAAAGGTGCAATTAGGGAGCGTAGTATGGGGAGCGTAAGGGATGGAGAAGCTTATCTGATTTTTTTGGAGCCCTGCGCAAACAATGGATCAAAGTTTCACCTGCAGATGAGCGGTTGCAACTTGGGACCGATTTAGAGGAGGTAGGAAGAGGGAATGGAGGGTTTATAGAGTGGGAAGACTTTGTAAGTGTTTGTAGAATGGGGTGATGTTGTTTAAAGGATTTTAAAAAATGATAGGGGTTTTTTCCGTGAAATTTATTGTTGATATTTTATCCTTTTCGGTTATTTTTGGGGTAAATGCTCGGATGTTTTCGTGGAGGTGAGTTTAGGACGAAATGGTGGTAAATAATCACGGTAATTTTAGGTCCATTTTACCGCGACAATAAAGAGAAAAGTTTAGGACGAGATGGCGGTAAAAAATTGCGGTAATTTTAAGGCCAATGGATAGGTCCATTCTACCGCGACAAAAAGAGACTGATCCTAACCAAAAAATAGAATTCTAACTGCACTAGTTTATGACATTAATTATACATATGTTTTAACGGGAATAAGTCCAAACATTCTTTAATAAACCGTCTTGTTGAGCTAATCTGTTTAATGAATCATCGGATTCACCTCTACCTCTGATGTATCCACATAAAGCGTAAGTGGTGACATCGTTAGCGATGGCTCTACCTTCTTCATCAACGTTAGCGATGTTGATTTGAACGGAAGCATGATCCTTAGCTTTAATGATTCTGTTGGTAGCAGAACATTTTCTTGGGACGTATAATTCAACCTAGATGTTAGTAGATGGGCTTTAAAGTGATGTAAAGGATTTTGAAGATTTTGGATTTTAAAGTTATTTTAAATGTTTTAGGGGATATAAACCTGTGGACTTTAAACTGGTTATACTTTAACTCTTAATATTTTAAACTCTTTTACTTTCGATTCTTTTATAATTTCATTCTCGTTTGAGGATATCTTTAGATTCATTTTCATTCTTGACATAAATTATTTCTCTCTTTTGTTTGTCTCTTTACTCTTTTCTTCTTCTCAATATTTCATTCTCAACTTTACAATACATCATCGTTCTATATTACATACTAATTGACCTTTATCGTTTTCCATGTTGTATGAATTCTATATATTACTAGAAATTTTTTTCAGCTTGAGAAATGATTTTTTTCAAAGGTTTTTCGGTGCGGGCACTTAGGGCTCGAGCCCTATTTTGCACCCATTTGGAGAATATACTTTATAGGCTCTAATTTACCAATGCTTTTACTAATGCTTCTACTAATGCTTTTACTAATGCTCTAACCAATGCTTTTTATTAATGCTATATTATATTAATGAAAGTACAGCTACACTTTCAACATGATGAGTTTGAGGGAAAAAATCAAACCCTTTAATGCTTTCAATCTTATACTTCTTCCCATTACTAGTATTATTAATAAACCATTCAATATCTCTAGCTTGTGAATGAACATTACAACTTATGTATACAATTTTAGCAGGGAAAAATGCTGATAATTGATTCAAAAAGACATCGTCACATCCTTTTCTTGGTGGATCAAGAATAACCGAGGTTTTATCATTAGGCACATCTATAGATTCAAATAACTTTTCTGCTTTCCCCACAATAAACCGGGCATTCTCGATATTATTAAGTTTGGCGTTTAATTCAGCAAATTTGACTGAATCAGCACTAACTTCCACTCCAATAACTCTAGAAACGTTAGATGAACAAGTTATAGAAAATAATCCACTTCCACAATAAGCATCAACAAGATAGTTTTCTGATGACGAAGATAAAGATAAACTATCTTTAACATAACTAGTAACTCTTGGTAAAATGGAATTATTGTTTTGGAAAAATTCCCCAGCTGAAAATTGAAATTTAAACCCATTGATAATTTCACTCACTATAAATCTATGGTTAGTTACACATGTCTTAACCAATCCAGAATCAGTTTTGATAAACGAAACTTTGTTGGTAGAGTCTTTGGATTCAGCTTGATCATCAAACTCTTCGGTTTCCTTGGTGTTTTCTCGTAATAATATCGTGGCTCCTCGTTTATAAGTTTTGTAGGATGTTTCAAACTTTTCTCGTTCATTTTTCATACCTTGGTTGATGATTTCTGTACCAATAGAACATTCTTCAATATCCAAAATGGAATAGTCACCTCCAGGCGTAGTATCTTCTCTCCACTTTGGTCTTCCTTTGGCTCCAAACCCTAAACTGGGTCTTACAGTAAGCTCTTTTTTGGTATTGGGAATATTAAAGTGCGGAGTCAATTTGGTACGGTATTTGTACTGTAAAGGTGAAGGTTCTGTTGGTAATACAGATGGTAACATACTATCGCCCGAAAGTTGTTCAGCAAAAAATTTATAGGCATTAACAATGACTTGACGTTTAAATTCTAGTTGCTGGTTATATTCAACATTTTGATACTGACATCCAGAACACTTACCAAAATATTTACAATTGATTAGATTGTCATCTCTGTACTCAGAAGCCTTGACAATACTTAGTAAATCAGTTTCCACATATAAGGGATGGGATTTGAACACTTTTATGTTAACTATATCTCCTGGTAATCCAAAGGGTATGACTGCTATTTGAAACTGTTTATCTTCCACAGGATGAGGAATAAGGGCAAGTCCGTCTCCGTTAGAAGTTAGTTGTAACACTTGAACATTATCAACTTGTCTGTGAAATATTTCATCAACTCCTTCATCGTTTAAAATCAGTTTCATGTCATTTGAAACTTGCGATGGATCTAAATCATGGACTTTGAGAACTTCATGAATTTCAAGTTCTAAAACACCTAAAGGAGAAGTTTTTTCTACAGCTTTAGGTTTGTACTTTCTCCTTACTTTTGATTTTTTGTCACGCTTGACAAACGGTTTTTCAATAGAGATTTCAGAAGGTCTTTTCTCAACTGGTGTCATTATATTACAATAAATTTTACACTAAATTTTTCGCGATGCGAGTATGGGGATTTGAATAATATTCATAGTCGATTATGAATTTGAAGGTTTATTCTTCACCCATGATACTTCTCAGGAATATTCGTATACAACCAACTCAACGGTTTCTTTTTAACTGTTCCGTTGGAATAATAAGTTCTAGAACTTTCCAACTCATTAATTATATCTTCTTCCTTATACCCTTTAGCTTTCCCCGTTTCAATAGCATTATAAATCTTCTTTCTCCGTACATAGGTTCTCAGTTCAGTGTCATTTCTCCATTTAGCATTATACTTAATTTCTAATTGCTTCAAAGGAGGTTTACCATTTATTCCATATTCATACTCTTGCCAAATCTCACTAACATTTCTAGCACCTTTTTCTAATTTAAACTGAGGAGCATCCATGGGTCTAAAAGTTTTACTAAAACTATTACCCATAGGAGAAATGTTATCACTGGATTCACTAGATTTGGAAGATTTTCTTCTTCTTTGGCTTAAATCTTGAGCTTCATTGTTTAAAATATCATAACTATTTGAATTGGTGGTAGAAACTGAAGGAAATTCTTCTGGTTCTAGGTTAGATAAAGGTAAGAGACTTGAATCAAGTTTCTGTCTTTTGGATGGATCAAGGGAATCGTTTAGGGAAGTTCCTAAACTGGAGTTATTTAACCCGTTGGAGGTTAAGGTGGAGTTTAAACCATTGGAATTTAAGGTGGAATTTAATCCGTTGGAGACGGTAGAATTATTCAATCCATTGGAAACAGTAGAATTATTTAATCCATTAGAATTTAAATTGGTGGAATTTAAATTACTGGAATTTAAATTTGTGGAATTCAAATTTGTGGAATTCAAATTACTAGAATTCAAACTACTAGAATTCAAACTACTAGAATTCAAATTAGTCGAACTTCCACTAACATTAGAATTTCCATTCCCAATCCCCATACCATCATTACCCATGTCCTGGTTAAACTGTCGATGAAATGAAAGGGCTCTATTAATCGGTACCGGAAATTCAAATCCCGTACTAAACTTATTAGGAGTAAAAGGTGAACCAATTCCGGGAGATCGTATACCTAAAGCTCGAGACCATTGCTTATTTATATCGGCCATATTTCCATCAGAAAAGTTGTTAATTGAACTAGTACTATTCATAGTATTGGGTTGAGGTCGCGAGTCAGATAAATGGGCTGACGGCATAGGACGTGCTAAAGGATCCAAAACATTTGAAACTGAAGAATTGGAAGATTCTACACTAGGAGCACTATTTTCATTGTTGAGGATTGGTTGGTCCAAAAATGCAGTGGAACTGGAATTTTCACCAGAAGGGGCATTTGAAAGCCCTAGGGAAGTAGACGGTACTACGTTCAGACTGGAGGAGTCTGTGGCACCGTTGGAATTAACTTTTACAGCAGGGACGGCTTGTTGTTGGGAAGAAGAACGAATCATGTTGGAAACATTGGAGCCTATATTAGAACCAATATTAGAACCAACCGTATTCGAACTAGATTTACTGGATGGAAGATTAGGCACTATGTTAGGTCGAGCCGTCCCCACTTCACTAGAACTTCCTACAGAAGACTGAGAAATAGCATTCCCCAAATTAGTAGCTAAATTGGTAGCAGATTTTGTATGAAGTTGAGCCTGTTGAGAAGGATTTAATTTGGTGATATCACTAGATAAATCCGCCATATGTTTCCCTATTATTTCGATTCTCTTTTGAATATTGTCATTTGTTTCCAAATTCAAGTCTTTCTTAACCCCCAAAAAATCAGCATGGAGATTGGTAAAATCAGTTTCCATTTTCCTTAACCTCTCGTCTAACAACTGAAGTTGTAAAGAAGTTCGAACATTTATAGAATCTAACTTTTGCTCCACCTCGGTCTGATAGTTCGCTAGTTGGGAACTCATGTTATTAACTTGGGCTAATAGTTCATTAACCACGGGACCGTTGGTCCCAGTATTGAAGGATTCCATTCTGGAGTACGAGATACGATACCTCACAGGGCAGGGCCTGAATATATAACAACAAAAGAAATCTTGGAGTTTAAAAGGTTACTGGGGTGATATAAACCTTTAAAATGACAATATGCTAGAAGTGGCCCTGATGTATAACCGTTGATGGGTAAAAATTCCACTGGTGGTTTTGAAAACCTGAAATCCGTTCCTGGTAGTGCGCACTTCTTTGTCTCACAAGTGGCTCGGGTTTTGGGATTTTTCCCGTGGGAAAATTCAATTCGAGACATAAGGAACTCCGAATCACGAGCCTTGGGGTTAGACTACGAGCCAGGATGTGAGACATAGAGGGGAGAAGGTAGGGCGGGAGAGGTGAGATGGAAAGAAGAGAGAGAGGTGAAAAAACCGAAGGTCAAGTTGTGTTTTGTTAGATAATGCTGGATTGGTTAATTCCTTATAAAAATAAAATGAGGCAAATATTTTTTGTTTCCTGATTGGGACAAGGATTAGGGGGTATAATGGGGGTTGTGGGATAGGGAGGTAGAGATGATGGGAGAGGGTTAAAGAGGATGAGAGGGTGAGGATGGGAGAGTGAGGAAGTGGTCGGAGGTGAATATACGGTGGTGGCGATGGTGGCGGTGTTGATATTTTAGCGGTTGGGCATGGTATTAGATGCCCTTTAAATAATTAAAACCGTTAAAGCCGACTAGAGTTCAAAATAGGAATAGGAGAGTACACGAAACTGAGTATACGAAAGGTTATTTATAGGTGAGGTTAGGTTATTATAGGCAAGGTGTAAGGTGTACAAAGGGGACATTCTGTAGATATGTACACAAGCAACTACTTCCTTTATTTCATGTATTCATCTATACATTGTAAGTGCAAACCTTTACTATACAGGTTACTATCGACTACTTTACTTTACAGGTTACCACTTATCACCAACTACTATTCGTAAATCCCACAGCACATCCTATTCTTCTCATCTCTTCTCTTCTCACTACTCTCCTCAACCAATGTTGAAAAAATGTATCCCTAATGCAAACCCCCATACGGAAACAGTACTAATACCAGCATACACTATCAACCTACCAACAATCTCAACGTCATATCTTGGTTTAAACACTTTCCCATGTCTACCTATATGAGTATCATTGGCTTTTGCTGGTGATCCTGACTCTATCACTTTTGGCCATTCTGTAAGTTCTTCACTGGATGATCTTTCTTCACTATCGGATCTTTCTGGGGGTTCTGGAGTCATTTCAGCTTCTTTAAGATCCCCAGTAGATTTGGCCTCCATTTTAAGCCATTCCATAAGTTCCATTGGATCATTGGCCATGGATTTCTTTTCATATTGACTGGGATCAATTTGAATTTCTGCTTCTAACACTTCTGCTCCTTTCTTTCTGAACACTGGAGATGGTTTTAAGGTTTCATGATTAGTAATGTTTTCAACTCCGGAACTTTTCAGTTTTCCCTTATAATCCATCATTTCATAATAATCAATATCATTTTGAATCCCCACTTTATCAGTCTGTTGGCCCAATCCCAAAAATGAAATTTCTTCCTCGGTTAAATTCGAAAGGGAAGTTTTCCGAATATGTTTGTTACTGGTTTGAGTATAAGCCGTTGATAAGTAATTTCTTCTGGGTAAATAAATCCCCACAAATTTATAGATGGGTGGTAATACCGTAAATACTACTGGTTTAGCTATAGCTTGCCAAAGGGCCACAAATGAAATCCCCATAATAACTCTAAAAATCGATTTAACCACTCCAAGTTTTTGGAAATCATAATCTATGATAATAGGGTTAATATTTTGGTTATCACTTAAATGAAGGAAAAATTCCGTAATGTTAGCTAACCAATGGCTTAAATCAAGACCAATTAAAACCCCAATAAAAGCTACAGAATCATCAAAACATGGGCAATCATCAATAGGTTCAAAATGAATATGAATCAAAAACAAATAAAAACTTATCACTACCAATGGTGTAAACGCTTTAAAATTATTGTCAAGAATCAAAAAATTATCCCACTGTTGACCAAAAAAAACCCGGAACAAATAAAGTGATAATCCTACCATTGATCCCGTAAAAATGTCCACAAACCCATGCATCCCACAATAAAGTCTACCAAACATTAACGAAACGTAATAAATACTGATGCCAAAAATAATCCACATTTTCACTTCCGTAGAAATATCCATCTTCAAAACTTGGTGGGTTATCAATAATGTCACGGCCGTAGCATTGGCACTATGACTGGAAGGGAACCCATACTCTTGTGTGGTATAAGAACTCATGGTAATTCTATGCAATGGGGGAGACCTCGGTCTAGGCAAACACAAACAATCCTTTAAATTCCCAGTTATATAAATCCCAAATCCCAACACAAACACTAAATCTCTGGCCAAAGAAGCACTTCCAAACCAGTTGGACAACGGTAACATCAACACGTAAAATGTATGGGATGCCAAATTAGCGGTCCAGGCAAAATAGTAGTCCAAATAGGGATTCCTCAACACTTTCTGAAGTCGGGCAAGAATCAGGGTTTCTTTCCTGATGATGGGTAAGAACTTGCTTCTTAGGTAAAAACGGTACGGCGGCAAGGCCCGGTAGTGGTCGATGGAGTTACCTACGTCGGTGGTAGCAATAACATCAATAGGACTCTCAGTATCATTTGTTATTATTTCATTACTGACTTTAAGTTCTATGGGTTGCTTCAGGTCCGCGGTGATGTTAGACCTTGAACTTGTTCTGGAAGGCTCCACCAAAGTACTAGACTGGCTCATTCTGTCTCTGGCTGTCATTAGAGCGAATTCAATGGTAATTAAAGTTAACTGGCCAAGATGGGATCGCGAACACGCTTGTTCTGCAGATTCTGCGCATTGTTGGAACCGGCTTATGTACCGGAAGAGGTTAGCGAGCACTTATGGAGGAGAGAAGGAAATAAGTTTGCTTATTGTTTATGGTATTTAAATGAAGTATGGAGGATTGTGAGGATAGTGTGAGGACTGTGTAAAGATTGTCTGAGGATTGTGCTGAAGATTGTGATGGATTGTTGATAGAGCAATTAAGGAAATTTCAAAGTGAAGATTTTCTGATGGAAATGAATTAGGTAATGATGGGTACAAATTGGTATGTTTCAGTGGCAGGATTGCTAGGATTTGTAAATATGTTTAATTTAACGTTTTGGGATTTAGCTTGTGATGTTTCATGGACACTAACATATTAGCATCAACATATAAAGTAACTTTAAAATATCAAATTCAAATGCTTTTACAAAATACTACACTTCCTACTCTTCTTTTCTCTTCTTGTGAATGCAAATTCATCATTATTATATGTTGTATTCCCCGTATATGGATTAGTTGGTTCCTCTTCTTGTAATGGTCTACTAAATATCGAAGAGTCTATCGATGAATTTTTAAAATGCCCTTTAGACCCCACAGATGAATTTTTGGAATGGCCCAAAAAACTTCGCCTTTTCTTTTTCTCTTCTTGCTCTGATTTTTGGTGAAAGTTATTTATAGCAAAGTTAAACACATTCTTAACGTTAAACATTGTTTTTGCCGAACATTGAATATATCCGATAGCATTAATTTCAGTTGCAAGCTGAATCGGTAAATCCGCATCGATTCTATTGGGTAAATCTGCTTTGGTTCCTACCAACAAAATCGGCACACCAGGACAAAAATGGTTGACTTCAGGGAACCAAATATCTTTAACGTTCTGTAAACTGATCAAATTGTCTAAGGAAAAACATACGAGTAAAACATCAACGTCAGGGTAACTCAAAGGTCTTAAACGATCGTATTCTTCTTGGCCGGCAGTATCCCATAGGGCTAGTTCTATCAATTTGTTGTTTGGTGTGGTGACATTACACACGTAATTTTCAAACACGGTGGGTACATATACTTCAGGGAACTTCTGCTGAGTGTAACTTACAAGTAAACAAGTCTTTCCACATCCACCATCGCCTACAACCACAATTTTCATAGGGTAGCTTGATTTTCGGAAGTTTTCTTGGATGTGGTATTGGGGGATTCTGGGAGCATCATCAATAATGATTTGGGGATGATTCATTGGGAGAGTGATTTGATGGATAAATTATTAAATTGATTGAAATAATTAAATTACTGTTTATATAGGATGATGGAATGTTTACATACACTAAAAATAGCGAGCATAACGGAAATCGGAGATTGGAAATTTTTATCGCGAGTAAAAAATGGTGGTAGAGTTACTTCCAGATGGCGGTAAATTTACTTCCAGTTGGTATGAGGCTGCGAAAAGAATGACTAAAGATGACATCATGGAGATTGACTGTTAGTGTTGAATCACTTTGAGTTTGGATTTGTTTGAATTTATTTTAACAGTAGATAAAGTTACATTAGTTAGAGGTAACTCTGCACTGAAATTTTTCATCACATTTGATTATCTTTCACAATTTCCATCTTTTTTCACAATCATTTCCATCATTTTCACTCATATCTATAAGTTAAATCCCAGAATCGCCTTGCTGGATCTTCCCTAATCAACCTATACGCTAAAAAATATTATATTTTTTATCTTCTTCATCCCCGTATCTCCATCATCACCTCATTAACCCCCGTATCTCCATCACCAGCAAAATGGCTGGATGCAAAATCGCAAAAAAAAAAAAATTTTAAAAAATTTCTGATTTTCACGGAATCTACAAAACGCAATAAACAATAGATCTAGATCAAAGAAATTATTTCTTCTAAGCTTTCTCTACAACTATATACACTTTAGATGATCCGACCATCTTCTAAAAAGCTTAAACCGAACGGCAAAAGACGTAGAAAGAGCAATAACGAAGAACCAGACCGTTGAAACATGCATATTCAGATCGAAGCCGCAGAATTTTTTTTTTTTTCATACACTTAAAAGCAATTTGTATACCGAAAAAAGATGAAAATCTAACGCCAGTCTTGTATATTAGAGCTTGGATCATGGCCTATTCCGATCGATGACTTATCTACTTAGAAAGCACGGAATAAAAAAAAAAACTAAACTGTGCATGGTCTTAGGTAACATGAAACAACAACGGTCTAGCCCCTTTTTCAGCCCTCTTTGTTGTAGACTGTAGTACTGAGGCCCTGCTCATTACTCTGTTCGCATCCCTGGTTGCAATTTGGCACCGCAACCTTTTTTTTTAGGTCGAGAGCCTCTGTGCAACCACTGCCTCAAACAGTCAAATTTTATCCAAAAAAAGGTTTAAGCCTAAGTGGGACACGTAAATAAAACATAGACGAGGTGTTATGATACAGAGCCGAGGTCCCCCTTCCAAATTTGAAGGTTATTTTCATGATAAGATAAGTGTATAGTACTAGTATAACTCCTCCATCCCCCCAAACCCATAAATTACTAAATTCTAAATCATCCCTTCCCTTTAAGTCAATTCCACCTGCAATCAGTTAATTCCCGATTAGTTGACGTTTATGCCAGTTTTGGTAGGCCACGATTCTCACCGCCATTTCCGGGCACTTCCGGCCAGATTTGACCCAAACGGGCCAATGAACCACAAGAAAAAAACCATCAATCCGGCATACAGCCAGTTTTTTCTTGTTTTAAAAAATGCGCCAGCCAAAACAAAACAAATTCCAAAAGTCGGTGTTTTATATATTCTCCTTATTCATTCATTGAAGTTTTTTTAGTTTTTTTCCTGAAACTATTTTCATTCCTTTTATCCAACTCAAGTCATTCCTTTTAGTATCGTATAACGATCTTTCTTCAGAGTTTTGTAAAATAGATTATTAGATATGAAGTTTAGTTCATCAGTGTTATTATTGCTTGCTGCCTCCATGGTTAACGCCTGGTGTGACAAAAGTGATGATGGTAACTACTACTGTGGTTCCACCAAGAAAGTCACCTATTCAGGTGTTGGATTTTCTGGTTCCTATGACGATGTCACCAAGATGTCTTCTGATGGTTCTTGTTCTTCCAAATCTTTGAGTTTCAACGGAAACTTGAGTCCTTTAGACGAAGAATTGTCTTTACATTTCAGAGGTCCTTTGAAGTTAAAACAATTTGGTGTATATTATCCTGCTGGAAAGAACAGTAAAAGACAAGAACCTTTGGATTGTGAAACTACTTTGGTTCATAAACATCACCACCATAAAAGAGCCACTAAGGTTGTTGAAGTTACCGAAACTGTTTATGTTGACGGTAACGGTAATACTCATACTAGCCAAGCTACCAACACCGCCACCCAAGGTGAAGGTGATGTTGCTAAGGAAATTACCACTACTTCTTCCACTTTCAGCTCCAGTGCTGCTGCTACTTCCACTTCCAGTTCCGCTGCTTCCACTTCTTCTGCTTCAGATGATGATTCCGATGATGAAGAAGAAGCTGCTGACGGTGATTGGCAAAGATCTTCTTATTATACCCCAGGTTCTGCCGACAACGTTGTTTTCTTGAATCACTACGGTGGTTCAGGTTCCGGTGTTTGGGATATGTCATTCGGTAACTCCATTTCATATGCCAACTCCGATTGTTCTGGAGGTTCTTCTAAAGCTGTTGCTTTGGATGATGTCACCATTGACTCCAACGTTGAATACATGATCATGTCTGGTAAAGAATGTGATGGTGATTCTTGTGGTTACTACAGAGAAGGTATTCCAGCCTACCATGGATTCGAAGGTAAACAAAAGATTTTTGTTTTTGAATTCCAAATGCCAAAAGCTTCCGGTGGACAAACTTCCATCAACTACGATATGCCAGCTATTTGGGCTTTAAATGCTAAGATCCCAAGAACTTTACAATACGGTAAATCTGAATGTAGTTGTTGGCCAGAATGTGGGGAATTAGATTTGTTTGAAATCTTATCTGCTGGTTCCGACAAGTTGATTTCTCACTTACACTCCGGCCAAGGTGGTAACGGAGGTAGAGGTGGTGGAGGTTCTCAAGATTATTTCGACAGACCTTATGACTCTACCATTAAAGCTGCTGTTGTGTTTGATGGTAAAGATATTTCTATTGTTCAAGTTGACGATGACACTGATTTCGACAGTGTTTTATCTAAGTCAACTGTTCAAGGATGGCTCGATGAATCTGGTTCTAAAGCCTCCATTGGTTATTAATTGGTTTTAAATGTACGGATGTTTTAATTTACTGTTTTTCTGCCTCTCGCTTAACTGAGAAAAATAAAATAAAACGGAAAGAAGCGACAAGCGTGATCTCTTTAAGTTTATCCTGATAAGCATAGATAAAACCTTTTAGATAGATAAAAACCTTTACCGACGGCTGAAATGTTCTGGATAGTCTACTGCCCACTCTTCAAGTATAAGCCTACAAGTTACCAAGTACATCTTTTGTTCGGATATCGTTTTCCTCCAAGGCTTTAATACGTCAATTCAAAAATCGCAAATCCTATCTTCACTTCACTTTATCTTCTACCTTTTGATAAAAGTAGTACTCCGCTAACAGGTTATTTTTCTTCCCTCTATTATCTAACGATTTATTTTCTTTTTAAGGGGGTTTTTGATTGGACTCTCCATCTTCAGGCGGAATTGCATCTCCAAATTCCGCAGGTTTTCTCCAAATCTCACTTGAAAGGCCCGGCATATTTTTGATGGATCGCCCAATGAGGAAAGTGGTACCGATTGAAGATAATCTTATCAGTGGTACAGATGATGGTATAAAGATAACATAAAGCCATGTTTGAACTTCAAGCCGTTTAACTTCAAGCCGTATAACTTACCAATAAAACAAATGCACGACGAAGAACTAGTACCGGGTACCGTCCATTTAATCGATGTTGACGGTTCATTAAACGTTAAGAAAGGTGGTCACAACATTATCTTAAGACCTGCTCCTTCAAGTAACATTAATGATCCTTTAAGATGGTCCTACTGGAAGAAGATGAAACAATTCTTCTTGCTTTTTTGGCTTGCTTCATTTTTGGCTATTACCGTAAATTGGTCAGGACCAGTTTGGACTATTTGGACGGAAGAATTTGATTGTACTTATGATCAATTGAATATCAGTGCCGCTTTATGTTTTCTCTTTTTAGGGGTTGGTTGTTTGATTTTACAACCCACAGCTTTAAAATTAGGTAGAAGATGTGTTTACTTAGTTGCCACTGTGTTAATGATTGTTGCTAACATAATTGGAGCTAGAGCTACCACCGTACAACATTTGTACGCTGTTAACATTATTGGAGGGTTTGCAGCTGCTCCATGTGATTCCTTAGTCGAGATTTCTACCACTGATGTGTTTTTCCAACATGAAAGAGCCACTTACTTATCGTGGTTTATTTTGGCGCTTTATTTTGGTTCAGACATCGGACCAGCTATTTCTGGTTATATAGTTGATACTATTGGATGGAGATGGTGTTTCTGGCTTCAAGTCATCATGTTTGGAGCTATTTTAATTGTGGAACTTTTCTATATGGAAGATACCACTTTCAGAAGGGATGAAGACGAGGAATTGGAAGATGATATTCTTTCTCAAATTAAATCCAGGGAAACTGCCCCAGAAGTTGGAGAAGAAGAAAAGAAAGATGCCAACGTCAAACACGATACTGTTTCTGTAAGTGACAATGATCTGATTGATCATTCAATTCCAAGAAGAACATATGCCAAAAGAATGCAATTATATGAAACTGAATACACTGATACTAGATCTTGGCTTTGTATTTTTTACAGACCATTTTTCATGCTTGGATTCCCAGCTATTATTTGGGGTGGTTTGGTTTATGGTGCTCAAATGATGTGGCTTTCTTTATTGGCCACCACTCAATCAGAAATTTATTCTTTACCTCCATACAATTTTTCTGCTGGTAGTACCGGTTTGACCAACTTGGCACCATTAGTAGGGTCAATTATTGGTATGTTTACAGGTAAATTAGTTGACTGGGTCAATCTTTACCTTACCAAACGTAACAACGGTATTATGGAACCAGAATTCAGACTTTATGTTATGGTTTTACCTTTAGTAACTAATGGTGCTGGATTATTAGCTTATGGATTAGGTGCTGTAAACGGGGCTGATTGGCCTCTTTCTGTTGTTCTTGGTCAAGGGTTATTGGGTTTTGCTATGAGTTCCAGTGGTACCATTTGTTTAACCTATGCTATTGACTGTTATCACAGAATGGCTAGTGAAGGGTTGGTGTTAATGTTGTTTGTAAGAAACGTCATCGGTATGGCTTTCACTTTTGCAATTCAACCTTGGTTGGACAAAGACGGATTGAAAGTTACTACGTGGATTATGTTTGCATTGGCTATGGCTATTAATGGGTCATTTTTAATTATGGTTAAATGGGGGAAGACATTTAGAAGATGGACTAAGAATAGATATTATCAATTCTCAGATCCAAAGTTTGGTGAACTCTTTTAGGGACGTGTTATTTAATTCTTGTGTATGAAATGTATAGTTGATATAATACTTTTTTGATGTAAAACTTGTTTGATATTAAAAGCGTAAAAAAAGAATGAAGGGAATTAGTTTAGTTATATAGACAGCAGTTAATTGAGGGAAGTTTTGCAGCCAAAAGTTTATGAGGGTGATGAAAGTTACTCAGAGATGGGGGTAAATTGTTACTGCGAATGTGGAACAATTTAGTTACCGCGAATGGACCTAGCTTCTTATCGCAATTTTTCACTATGTTTCTTGGAATCGATATTGGTTCTGGATCCGTCAGATCTTACTGTCTGAATGGATTTTCCGCTACATGTGATATATCTACTGTTTATCATTCACCAAGGGTTATTACTCAATCTTCAAAAGAAATTTATGACTCCATACTAAAGGTCTTCCCCCCAGATTCCAATCTCATTAAAGGTCTCACTATAACAGCAACATGTTCCATGGTAGTTAAAGAAAAAGTTGAAATAAATGGTAAGAGTTATCTTAAACCCTTCAATTGTGGTTTGAATGATGACATCTCTCAAGACATTATTCTTTGGATGGATAGTCGAGCTCATGAACAGTGTCAAGTTTTGAATCTGAAAAATTCGTTTATGAAAAATCAAATAGGGAAGTTTATACCTGAACTAGGTATTCCCAAACTTCAATGGTTAAATGATAATCATCCAGAGAAGCAACTCTACTGTTTTGAACTTTATGACTGGTTTAGTTATCTTTTTCAAGTAGGTTATACGGAGGATTTAGTGGAATTCAAACTTCAAGATATTGAATATTTGCACGGTACAGGTGTAGATGGGTCCATTAAAGGCTGGAAAAAACCAGATTTGAACAGTATAAAGTCTACTATTAAAGTAGGTAAGTCTGAGACAGTTACAAACAGTTTTGAACTGCTTCCTCTTCTTGGTGAGGTTATAGGACAAGCTCATGCCAGTTTTTTCCAAAATTGTACTATACGGAATGGGTGTATAGACTGCTACGCTGGATGGTTATCTACAAGAACAGAAGTTCCCCATGCTATTTCCATGATAGCTGGAACATCTACATGTTTTGTATTGGAGACGAAAGAAGTTTCTAAACCCATTGAAGGTGTTTGGGGTCCTTTTACAAATATTTTACCTCTGGTTTCAGTATTTTCTTTTGGTCAACCAGCTACAGGGAAATTATTTGAGTTATTGTTTGAAGAGTTTGGGGTTAAAACAAACCCATTTGAGCATTTAGAGAAACTAACTAAAGAAGTTGAGAATAAATTTGGTAAGTCTATTACAGAGCTTATTAAAAATTATCATTATTATGGAGATAAATTTGGTAATAGAAGTCCATTGAATGATTTTGGAATGAATGAAATGATAATTGACGGTAAGAATTCTTCAGAATTTCAATATTCAGCGTTAGAAAGAACAGAAATGGCTTTGGTGATTCGATATAATCTTATTATAGAATTTATAAGTTTTCAAACTAATCAAATATTTGAGATTATGGAAGATTCTGGAGTCAAAATTGAAAGTATCCTTGTTGGAGGATCCCAAGCTAATAATGATCGATTATTAAATGTTTTACAAGCTACTACAAATAGAAATATCTTCATTATTAAAGATAACAAACCTTCATTAAATGTTGCAAAGGGGGCAATGTATTTGGCAGCAGGAGAAGTTCCTGAAGTTGAAAGAGAACAGAAAGTGTTTGAGAGAAATCAGACACAGAGAAAAATTTTGGGAGTAAAAAAAGGATTCTTGAAGGATATGATAGAGTTACAGAGGAAGATGAGAATGACAGAATAGAAAAAGCATATAGTAAATCATCTAAATCATAGATTCTCGCTCTTATATCCCCGGAGTTAATTCTTAAATCCCTCACGCCTTATCGTCGCCTGCTGCATAATTTTCTAGCCACACGAAACTCCGAATCTTCGGAATAAACCGCTACCTTCCACGGATAACAAAACATATACCCGTATCAGATACTAATACCCGGCTAAAGTCATATACTGTGTTTACTTCACCTACTTTCCTTTACCTTCCTCTCTTCTCATCTTACCCCAAACTTCCCCAAATCTCGGCAGTCATCACCTGAAACATCTCCCCAGACCGTCCAAAAAAGGAGAAGCTCGCACTGGAGAAGAACAAAATTTTCAGACCCCAATATTTTTTATAAGCCATAAAACCAAGCTATAAAAAAGTTTATAAAGAAAGAGATTTAGTTTTGTTTTTAAACCCTAGTTATACATCCTGGTTTTAGATCTTTAGTTTTATATTATCCCTTTTATATCAGTCTTGTATGGGCATGGAAATATGACTAGTCAAAGTGTTCCTATACGAACGTTTGAACCCAAAGTACCTAATGGATTAACCAGTACCAGTTCTGTGGATTCTACCATGGATAGTGGATCTGGTACTAATGGACTAGGGGCTCCTTCAGCTCCTCCACTGAAGAAGAGAAAGTCAAATATAAGAGCCTGTGATGCTTGTGCTGTTCGTAAAGTAAAATGTGAGGCTCAAAGACCATGTAAACATTGTGTTGCTAATGGACTTGCTTGTACATCTAATAGAGAACGGAAAAAATCCGGTCCCAAGAATCTTCATAGGAAGACGCTAGATTCAATACAGAGTATGGCGGTTCCCACCAAAATAACTGAAGCTAATGAGGTGGAATCAGTGATAGCTTCAAATCATGAAAATCATCCTATAGAAATGTTGCCGGATGCCTTAACAAACTCATTACCCGATAATTCATCTTCATCTTCATCCATAAACGAAACCAAACTAACCACCAAAAACTTGATTGAAATTTTATCTTTTTTGAAAGCTCCTATGATTCATAATATAGTACAAGAATACACTGTAAAGTCAATATTAGATAATCACGATAAACTTATAGAATTTATTAAGATCCATATTAACAATTTATCGTTAGAATTGCTTTTAAATTCCCAAGATCCCACGTATCTTTCCAAAATCTTGGTGATCTTATCCCTTAATTTGGTGATAATTGAAAACATAATTAAAATTCTAACCCTTAAGATCAAATTTTCCGTTCAACTTAACAGTTTGAAGTATTATGAGAATTTTAAAATGATTTTGAACTTTAAGATTTTAGAAATATTTCCCTTGATAGAAAAAATCCTATTATATCCTTCCAGAAAGTACAACTATCATCAGATTTTCTATAACCAAACCCTTAGTTGTTTCCATTTATTTAACTATTACAACATAACTTCCAAAACCAGCAACAAGATATTTCTTTCTCAGCAACTTACCACTTACCTTCGGAAATCAATTGCTTTGTGTCAATTAATAAAATCCAATGAAAATAGTAAAAATGAAATTTCTTCGTTTCAATTGAACGAAATATTTGAAAGATTATTTCTTTGTGAACGATATATGTATTTATTATCCACAGAAATTGTCAGTTCCATTCAATTATTTGATGTGGATTTACTTACAAAGTCCAATGATGGTTTAGTTAATGTATTTAAAATGGTAGACACCGATGGACTTGTTATACAAAACCCCAAATCTTTTAATCTTTTGGTCAACTTGAATAAGTTTTACAAGATCAACCATTATCCAGATTTGAACAATCTTCTAACTTCAAATTATTTGAATTTGAAAACCGGGTTTGTAAAATTTACGGCCACAAAACCCCTTTATCATATTGTAGGTATGATTGTAATTTTCAAAGTGCTAATGGTGTATTCCAACAATTTGGAATTAAGTTTCCTTGAAGGAGAGTTAATTGCCATAGTTAAAGGCTTAAATGAATTACTTGTGTCAAATGATTATTATATGCTTCAAATGTCTAACCTCAATTTATTACCCCAGCTTTTACAAATTTTGAAAATGAACATTGATTTTGAGAATAACTTGAACCATTTTGATGATTTGATGGAATTTACATCCAAAGTTTCAGTTTTGTTTCCTTATGGTGATGCTGAACAATATATAAATTCTAATAAGATTTTATACGATTGGTTTGAAGAAAATGGTAAACCTCGAGATGGTAAGATTGGTGATGAACTAACAGAAAAACTTAGAGATCAAATTAAACGAGAACCAAAAGAAGAAAGGTTTAATTTTCAATTCCATTTGGAGAATACCCTGGGAAGTTCATTTTCTTCAACATCAACATCCAATCCACCATCAGGGTTTCAAACGTATTCTAATTCACCTAAGGTGGGGTCAAGACCAGGGTCGGTGCATCAGGGAGTACAAGCAATGGCAGGACAAGGGGTGCAAGCAGGAGTACCAGTTCAAACCATGTCAGCAGGAGTACCCGTACAAACAATGGCAGCACCAGGAGTACCAAACCTTCCTGGTCATCCTATCCCCATACCAAGTCAAATTCAATCCCAAATTCCAATTCAAAACTCACTTCCCTATGGTGGTCCACCCCCACATCAACTCCATCACCAACTTCATCAACTTAAACAACAACACAGTAACCCCTCCAGTATTGAATCAAAGGAAAGAGATTATAATGATCTTCTCCATGACTTTGGTAATTCCAAACTCAGTTCTAACAGTTCCACTAATGCTAATTCTGTGATTGTAACGAACACAAATACACCAGAACCAAGACATGCTAGTGTCCAAGCAGATACAAGGAAAGCGATTTCCAATTCCAATTCCACCAGTTACTCTACCATTGTTCAAACTTCAGGGTTGCCAGCACCACCGGTGATGACGGCAGCAAATGTGACTAATACGAGTACTAACAATGAACTTAATTTGAATATGAGTGAGAGCACGAAGAATCTTTATAATTTGTTTAATCAAATTAGTGATGATATTAGTACGAGTCAGAATAACAGTTTGACTAATTTGTTCCAGTTTAATAATAGTTCAAATAATTTGAGTAAGGTAGCATCCTTATCGACGTTTAAATCGTCTAATAATTTGAATTTGGTTAGTTCTAATTCAACATTGAATTTATTTATGAATGCTAACGAGAATGATAAGACTAATGAGACGAAGAAGAAGTTGAAGAATCAGTTTTTGTTAGAATAAAGAAGCAGTTTTTGTAGAATAAAAACTCACTTGATCGTTTATGGGTTCAATCCATTGGTTATAATTATGTTAAGGATTTAGGTAAATGGTATAGAGAGCATATTAATACAAGGCTTAATAGAGAAATTTGCAGCCATTCGGTTTTCTCTTCTTTCTATTTGTAAACAATTCTATTTGTGAACTTTTGGCACAAACCTACCAACCAATTCCCAATCCCTTTCTACTTCCTCATTAATCTATACTCTCACTCTTATCTACTCTTTTATCTATTTCCTTTCATCAGATTTCCATGTGCGAAATTTCAATTGCTCCCCCAGAGTTTCCAAATCAATCTCAACTATAAACATTCTTTCATCCACATTATCGTTCCCAACCTAACAACTCTCCTTCTGAAACTCTCATCCACTCTCTAACCATCTTCCCTCTACCCATCCTCATGCTACCCAAAAGCGGAGATGTCAGCGTGTGAAAATCCGCCCACGGTAGTGCGATGGACCTGAAACATTCACATGTGAAAGCCGAGGTATATAAACCCCAGCATTTCTTGATTTTCAACTTCAACTTTTAACACGTTCACTCAATTGTCAACCAATTGTTTTCATCTGTTACTATTATTTGTATTTGTTTAAGTGTTGATGTCCGTGGAACTCGCTACTGCTGCCGTGTTGGGCTCTCAACTTCTTGAAGCCAAATATCATGTTTTGCACGATTTAAGATTGGGCCAAAAAGTTGTTAGAGAAGCTCTTCAATACATTTGGAACGTTAAAAGAGGAAGAGCCAGTTACTGGTATCAATTTGAAAAGGCTGTTAAAAAACATCCCAATAATGTTTGTATTGCTTTCCCAAGACCTAAAAAGAATCCTCCTCCTATTAAAGTGAATGAGCAAGGATATAAAGTATATGATGATCAATACGATCAAGAGTTTATCACTTATAAGCAATTCTACGATATGATCTTGAAGTTCAGTTACATTTTAAAGAATGATTATGGTGTCACTTCTGATCAAACTATCGCTATATCTTGTATGAACAAACCATTATTTGTATTGTTGTGGTTTTCCTTGTGGAACATTGGAGCTTTACCAGCTTTTTTGAATTTTAACACTAGAGACAATGCTTTGGTCCACTGTATCAAAATTGCTGGTGCTACACAAGTTTTTATTGATCCTGATTGTGCTGAACCTATCCAAGCTTCAGAATCGCAAATAGGAAAAGAATTACCAAACGTTAAATTACACTATTTAAACGAAACTGAATTATTTAAAATTTTACAAGAACCTTCTAGACCTAAACATAGAGCTCCTGATAACACTAGACGTCCAACTGATGAAGATTTCTCCCCTTCAATTTTGATTTATACTTCCGGTACTACTGGATTACCTAAAGCAGGTATCATGTCCTGGAAAAAAGCATTTATGGCATCAGTTATATTTGGTTATATCATGGAGATCAACGGGAAGTCTAACGTGTTGACTGCTATGCCGTTGTATCATTCAACGGCTGCAATGTTGGCGGTATGTCCTACTTTATTGGCTGGAGGATGTGTATCTTTAGCTCAGAAGTTTTCTGCCAGTAGTTTCTGGACCCAAGCAAGATTATCTAAAGCTACCCATATTCAATACGTTGGAGAAACTTGTAGATACTTGTTGAACACTAAATACCATCCAGATCAAAAGAATCATCAAGTTAGAGTAGCTTACGGGAATGGATTAAGACCAGATATTTGGAGAGCTTTCAAAGATAAGTTTAATATTGCTGCTATAGGTGAATTCTACGCTGCCACTGAATCTCCAATTGCTTTAACTAACTTGCAATACGGTGATTTCGGTGTTGGTGCTTGTAGAAAATACGGTACCCTTGCTAGTCTTGCGTTAAATAACGTGTATTTGATTGTTAAAATGGATCCTGATGATCAAGAAGAAATCTGGAGAGATCCTAAGACTGGACTTTGTCAACAAGCTGCTTTCAATGAACCTGGTGAATTGTTAATGAAGATTCAAGATCCAAAGAAAATTGAAGCTACTTTCCAAGGATACTATGGTAATAATGATGCCACCAACAGTAAGGTTCTTACCAATGTGTTTAAAAAGGGAGACGCTTGGTTTAGATCTGGAGATTTGTTAAAGATGGACGAAGACCGTTTGTATTATTTTGTTGACAGATTAGGAGATACTTTCAGATGGAAATCAGAAAATGTTTCTGCCAGTGAAGTTGAAAATGAATTGATGGGATCTGAAGCTATTGAACAATCTGTGGTTGTTGGTGTTCAAGTTCCAAAACATGAAGGTAGGGCTGGGTTTGCTGTTATTGAACCAAAAGAAGAATTTAGTCATGAAGAAGTTTTGAAGAAGATTTATGATCGTGTAACTCAAACTTTACCTAAATATGCTGTACCATTGTTTATTAAGTTGGGAAAGATTGAAGCTAGTCACAATAATAAGGTTCCAAAGAATCTTTATAAGAAGCAAAAATTACCAAAGGGAAATGATGGTAAGGAACTTATTTACTGGTTAGATAAGGGGGGTTATAGAGAGTTGACTGAAGATGATTGGAATAAGGTTAACAATGGAAAGGCTAAGCTTTAGGTAGGCGAAGGTAGCCGAAGGCTTCCTGAGGTCTTAGCTTTAAGATATATCAATATACTTTTCAAACAATATAAAATTTGCAATCAAAAGTTTCGCACTCAAATTCACGTGATAAGTCACGTGCAATATTACAAAAAATCAATTACTAAAACAACCAAACCTCTCAATATTTCTCCAAAAAAGCCTCCTATACTTTCCTATACGCTCCAACAACACATTCAACCCCTTTCCCCCCGAACCCTAACAAATTTCACCCGTTTCATTACCCTCTAAAATTATCGACCTTCGGTGGTAGTGTCCAGTTCGCGAATCTCAAATATCACTTTGCAATCTTACACTTCAAATCTCATACATTCACCTATTTACTACTAATAGCAACAACTCCTGGTAATTCTTTACCTTCTAATAATTCCAATGAGGCTCCTCCTCCAGTGGAAACATGTGATAACTTTTCAACAACTCCAAACTTCTTAGCAACAGTAGCAGTGTCTCCACCTCCAATAATAACGGTGTTACCTTCTTCAGCAGATTTGACAGCAGCATCTAACAAAGATTTGGTACCTTGGGCAAACTTTTCAAATTCGAAAACACCTGGTGGTCCGTTCCAAACAATGGTCTTAGCTTTAGCAACGGTTTGAGTAAATAATTCTCTAGATTTTGGACCAGCATCCAATCCCATCCAGTTTTCTGGGATACCTTCTTCTTGAGTGGCAGAAGAAACTTCAGCGTCTTTGTCGAATTTATCAGCAGTAACGAAATCAACAGGTAAAACTAATTCAACACCGTTTTTTTTAGCTTTGGCAACTAAGTTTTCAACGTTTTTAGCACCTGCTTCATCGAATAATGAATCTCCAATAGACATGTTATCTAAGACTTTCTTGAAAGTGAAAGCCATACCACCACCAACAATCAACAAATCGACTTTGTCTAACAAGTTATCAATCAATTGAATCTTGTCACTAACTTTAGCACCTCCTAAAATGGCTAAGAAAGGTCTGACAGGGTTTTCTAAAGCTTTGGCAAAATATTCCAATTCTTTGGCCATAAGGAAACCAGCAGCTTTTTGAGGTAAATCTAAACCTACCATGGAAGAGTGAGCTCTGTGAGCAGTTCCAAAGGCATCGTTAACGTAGACATCAGCTAAATCAGTCAATTGTTGTCTGAAAGCAGCAACATCTTCTTTGGAAGCTTTAACTTTTTGACCATCAGCGTTTTTCTTACTACCTTCTTCTTCAATGTGATATCTAAGATTTTCCAAAAGGAAAACTTCTCCATCAGTTCCAGCATTGACTTGCTTGGTAACTTCTTCACCAACACAGTCATCTAAGAATTTGACAGGTTTTTTAAGTAAGGAAGATAATTCTTCAGCAATTGGGCTTAAAGAATATTTATCGTTTCTTTCACCGTTTGGTCTACCTAAATGAGAAGCTAAGATGATAGCTTTTGGTTTTTTTTCCAAAACATACTCAATGGTGGGTAAAGCAGCAACAATACGTTGGTTATTGGTGATTTTTTTGCCGTCTAAAGGAACATTGAAATCAACTCTGATGAACACTCTTTTACCAGTGACATCTAAATCTTTGACGGATAATTTGTTGGATAAGGACATAATAAACTTAATTGAACGTATTTCAAAATCGGTGTGGAATTACGTGAATTTATATTAACTCTTCGTCCATCTGGTGAGGTTATCCTTATTACCGGTCGTGTGTGGACTGAAAAATGGGGATCCCGGAGGGCTTTAATCCGTGGGAGGGTTGAAGAAAAATGGTGCTAGGAGAGAAAGGTGGTGGTAGGGTATGGTGGTGGTGGGACAGGGAGGAGAGGTATTGGGTGATAATTTCGGGTTTTCAGGGAAAAGGAGGAGTTGGTGGGAGTTACGTGATGATCATATGCTGATTCGGTGTAAGGGATGCGCAAATGTTGCAAGTTGAATGTCGTGAAAAATGTGAAAATAATGTCGTAAAGAATGTCTCGAATGTCCAATGTCGCGAGCATGCTATAATGCGAACCTTCTAGAATCATCACTAACCTATAAAGATCAAGATCATTCACTGAACTGCATCAAAATGGATAAGTTACTTGCCTGGTCAATTGCTCAAGAATCTGGCGATAAAGAGGCTTTAGCCAAAATAGGAAAACCAGATGAAAAAGCCCTTAAACAATTATTTGGTGGTCCCGATGAGCCTACTTTAATGAAACAAGCTATCATAGTAGTAGATTCCCCAGATTCTACGTTAGAAGATAAAGAAATTGCCCTTGAAAACTTTGAAATGTTAATAGAGAACTTGGATAATGCCAATAACATTGAAAATTTGAAAGCTTGGGGATCTATAATAAATCAATTAAGTGATGATAAGCCTGATTCTATTAGAGTTTCAGCAGCATCTATCATTGGAATTGCTGTTCAGAATAACCCACCATCCCAAAATGATTTTTTAAAGTACGAGAATGGATTTTCCAGTTTGTTAAAATATACTTTGGACAAATCTACGTCAAATGAATTAAAGTTAAAGTTATTATTTGCTATATCTTCTTTGGTAAGAAATAATGATGATTCATTCAAATATTTCAACAAGTTAAACGGATGGGAAATTTTTTCATTACAAGAAACAAACCATAAAGTCGATATTAGAATATTGTCAATACTTTCATCATTAATTACAAATGAAAAATTATTCAAACCAGAAATTGAACCTAAACTTCATGAGTTGAAAATTGTAAAAAACTTGATAAATCATTTAGGAAATGAAAATGTCACATGTATGGAGAAGTCTCTAAACGTTATAAACCAGATGATAAATCTTAATTTTAAGTTTAATGAGGCGGAATTGGTAGAATTGGGGAAGAGGGTAAAAGAGATTGAACATTTGAGGGGAGATTATAAGGAAGATTTTGAAGGAATAGAGAGAGTTATCAGGTGAAAAGATGTTTATAAATCAGGTACTAGAAAGATCAAAGAACTTAGTATTAATATATAAATTTAGAGTAATATTTGAATTAATACAGAACTAATACTCTCCCGACACCTTGAAACAAGTCTCAAGCTGTTACTTAGTAAAATACCTCGTCTCCATCTTCACTCATAAAAAACCTCTTCATTGCACTCTCAATACTTTCCGGTACCAACCTCCTATCACAATCATCCTTCCCTATCTCTTTCTTATCTTTAAATCTTTCATAAATCTTGTACAATCCGTCATAATGCTGAAATAACCGTTCACACTTTGTTGGAGGCATCAATCTAAACTTTGTAATAGATTGAACAAAGGTGGATTTATAATCCGTACCAGATTTCCCCGGAACCAAGTTGGACAAGTCAAAATTCCGTTCATATTTATCGTACAATGCAAATGCTATAGTATAAGTAAAAGAATGTAACCATTCAATAAACTCTCCCGAGTTAGAAACTGGAAACAAATTCACTTTGGTTTCATATTGTAGTTTATTCATCAAATATTCCACATCCTTAACATTAAATTCCAAAGGTTCTTGTACTGTTTGGGTATCCAATACTTTAGTACGAAAGATTTTATCTTCTAACTTTGAAATTTTAGATAAAAACTGAGTATATCCTTCCACTACTATAATAACAGACTCAAGATTTTGAAGTTCATGATAGACAGATTCGTCTTGAATTTTTCGTACAAGAGTTTCTGCTTGGTAGTAGAATAACTTACACTTCTCTTCCACTTCTACTGGGGAACAGGGTATAAATATATCTCTGGTTTTATCATATTGGGCTTTTACTTTTCGTTTCCATTTTATTATGGGAGAAACACTTCCAAGTTCTCGGATTTCTGTTAAAGGAAATGTTTCTTGTAAAAGCTCGTTATCTAGGTCTTTGAAAATGATCAGAGATATATTGATAATCATTTCTCCAAGTAATTCATCTGCTGTTCTAGTGACTTTATTTACTTCTTTAAGAAGTTTAGGGTCATGTTTTTTTAAAGAAAGATCTCTTAGGGGGGAGTTTTCACTGGTGTTTTCAAAAGCTTGGGAAAGGTTTCTTATTTTATCTGAAGCTTTGGAGGTTTTGGAACTTTTTAAAGTTTTAATTTTTTTAGGCAGACTGAAATGAAAATCAGAACCTTCGATTGATTCTAGATCAATTACTTTTATAGGAGAAGTTAGGTCTATTATTTCTGGAGATGGTGATTTTTTGGTAGGATGGTTTAGGAGATTTGAATCTTCTTGACTAAGATCTTTTTGACTTTCTTTTTGTTCCTGACTTTGTTCACTAGAATCTAAAAATAACCTACTCCTTTTAATACTTTTCCTCTCCTCCTTTCTACCCCCCAATCCTTCTAATCTTCTTTTTCCCAATAAATCACCCAAAGGTGAACTTGATCTATTAGTTAATACGCGTACATCATAATCAAAATCCAAAACACTTACGTTTGTAAATTACTTCCATCAAAACTCTTCTCTTCGATTTCATCTAAATCTATAACTTCCATATTTCTCCTTTCTTTCCAATCTTTCAATCCTTCACCTTCAATCCTTCAACTTTCAATTTGCAACTGAATTTTTCAAATCAACTTCTCGCGCACAAATCTCAAAACTTCAAAACACCTTCCTCCATGAGACGAAGAAGTTTAAGCTACGGCTACAACGGCAATGGGTCCAGAAAGTCTAGCACCACCACCGAAAAGACTCGAATGAAACAATCCATTTTTGAATTGAAAGAAACGATGAATTACCTTAAATATGAATGGCCCCAGATTCTTGATGATGATTCCAACCCGATTGAAATGGCCATCTCTTTATTGGATGATTCTTCCGTAGGGTTGTCCCATAAGTTGCCAGAGTTTGAAAAATTAAGTGATGATACTAGTAACGCCTTGAGACAGGTGGTTAATGAACATTATGAGGTGTTTACTACGAGTGTTGGTTCGTATCATAGTTTATTGACCACAAGTAAACAGAACCAAAATGATGCCGATGAAATCAAAGAAATGTTAGAATCAACCACAAAAGAGATTCACGATAAATCCGACATTTTAAACGATCTAAATCAGACATCTTTAAGGTATAATGAGATGATATCGATTTTAGACGCTATGGAGTTTATGAATCAAATTCCCGATAAAGTAGACCAATTAATTGTGGAGAAAAAAATCCACCAGGTTTATGATGTTATTTCTCAGGGCTATGCTACAGCCGATCAGTATAATCTTTGGAATTTACTGGCTATGACCAGTATTAAGAATTATCTTGATCTACAATCGAATAATCTTTTTGACATGATTATAGATGAACTTCAAAGTGAAATTTATTTGAAAAGTCAGGTTTCTCAACTGCTTCAACTGCAAGTGGCAGAAACAGAATCATGGTCCACATTTATTTCTAATAACCCCAAATTAACATCGTTGAAAACTTTGTTGATAAAATCGAATAATCTTGAACAATATATTTACAATGCTGCCAATCTTGATATTAATGAAATTAGTGACGTATTCAATGAAGTGGTACAAGATTTCATTTCTAAACAGTTACCCAAGTTACTTAAAAACTCGGGAGATTTATCGTTGGTGATTGACCTTTCGGGAAATTTCAAATCTTTCCACTATATATTTCAATTATTAGAGACGGCTTTAAAATTAGATCGGTTGGGACAAGCAATGGAGATTTTATCCCAATCAAATCAACAAGAGATTCATGGATTAATTTATAGAGTAATTGAAGAAACCAAATCCAAAAATGCTTTCGAATTGAACAAGTTGAATAAATTCAAAGATTTCGATGAAGTTTTAACCTTCAATGATTATTCCGTTAAAATCTTACAAGATTTGTTTTCAACAATTTTCATGAAATGCTTGATAGTTCTACAAAAGCAAAAACTTATAAATGAAGTAATCACTAAATTTGATATTCACAAGTTTGAATTCAAAACTAACTGGAACATCATGAAGAATGAAATTTCTCATTTAATTCAAAGTTATATTTCAACCAATACCACCATAAATGAAACTTCCAAGTCCAATAGCAAAACATTGTACAAATTTGATAACATTGATTTCGACGGGGAGATTCTTCTGAAATTCCCTGATATTAATATAGATAACGATAATGATTTGTTCATAAAAAGTGAACAATTTCAATCCAACTTGGAGGTTTTAGTACCGGTGAATATTTTCAATATGAGAATCATTATTGAGTTTTTTTTAATTTTCATTTCGGGGGCCGATAAATTGTTTAATGAAAATACTAACGGTACGGTAATTGATTCTCCAAAACTTAACTCATCACCAACAAACAAAACATCCTTGGATTTTTTTTCTTCGTTTATGAAATTCACTTTCCTTCCTCAACTTTGGAAATCCTTTGATATTCAGTATAAAGAAATTATGGGTTTGGAAGAAGAAAGTAATTTTAAAACTTCCATTGATGAGCTTATGATTTATAAAAATGCCCATGATTTCAAAAAGTTTTTCATTTCCTTGTGTTATATTTTAAACACTTCTTTAACTTATAGAACAGAATTGAATGATTTAGTACTAGGGTTTTTGAGAAACTTTGATAATAATTATCAGGGATTGTATAAAACTTTGATCGCCAATCAACAAACTTGGATAAAAATTCCAGCCTTGACGGAGTTGTCAGTGGGTATTATAAAGGGTGAACCTGTAAAAGATGCTATTGGTAAAGAAGTATCTATTATGCTTCAGGATGATATTTTTAACATTTCCAAAGATGACTTACTTGACGATGAATCTTTAAATCAACTTTGTTACCTTTTGCTTACTTCCAAATGGATTTTAAGCTGGTTACCAGGGTTAAGAAAAGAGTCAAATTATAATTATGAGAAAGATTTATCCACCATTGAAAAACTTAAACACGATTGGAATTTCTTACAAAATGGAAAACTAAGTGTTGATGATAAAATCCTCGATAACTTCAATATCTGCTTATCTTTAAACTCCCGAAAATTCGAAGAATTTAACGAAATTATCGCCCATTTTGAACAGATTAAATTAAATGCCCTCATGCTTATAAGGTACGATTTGAGATTGAAGTCGATTTATTACATAAGCAAATCCTATCAATTAAATGAATGGATTTTAACAAACGAGCCAGGAGATTCTGATCAATTTATATCGAAATTTAACAAGGAATTGTTTGCCATTGAGAACAGACTAAACAACCATTTAAGTGATGAAGAAATTTCCAAGGTGTTTATGGGTATGAGTGAATTTTTGAACGATTGTATGATCAAGGGAAGTAAATTGGTAACTAAGATTAATAAGAATGGACTTAAAAGAATCTTGATAAATATATTTACATTGCAACAGATGTTGAAGAATATCAGTAAGGATGATAATGAAAGTTTAAGTTTCCATAAATCTTCATTTTACTTTAATTTATTTATGGTTAATGAAAATCAATTGGTGGAAAAATTAAAAGAGTATAATTTAGAAGAAAGACAAAATTTGGTGAGGTTATTGTATAGTGAAAAGTTGGCTGATGGAAATGGATCGAGTTTTAATGTTAGTAAGTATAACGAGATGATGAGAAGGGTAGAATAAAGGATTATTAATTACTTTTATATATACATCAACAGGACCTAACAATGAAACCCATTACTCACCGGTTTCAATCCCATATTATCTCCCAATCTATCAAATATCAACCTTCCCATTGCTAAACCCGTAACAACTCCAAAGAAATAAAGAACCGAGAAAGACATGGCTGCCAACATTAATGCAAATCCGAATAATTCCGGTAAAAAACATAAAACAAACCGAATTAAATTCCGTATTATCAAAGATGGCATATTCAACGTTTTGACTTCTTTTTTTAAATCTTCATCAGATGAGTAGTCAAGATAGTTTGGGTTCTGCCATACTCTTTGTTCAAGATAATTTCTATAAAATTCAACACCTCTGGTAGCTATACCTATAGCCAAAAGTAAAAGGAAAATTCCGAAAGCTTGACCACCATTTGAAGCAGTTAAAGATTCAAATAAAACGGGGTAGTTTTTGAAGTTGGTGGTGAAAAACATGTGCATGGAAGCCCCCAGGCCGTGATCCATTCCTCCCATCAGGTGATCCATATCCATACCAGTTTCCATCAGGTCCATACTCATAGACATACTTGAAGCCATATCCATTGCTGTGTGAGCCATATCCATTGAGGTGTGAGCCATGTCCATGGACATATGACCATCATGACGTTTAAACATTATGATTGTTGTTTATGAAATTTTTGAATTTTTGACAGGAAATCGAATGTTTAAGTATCATTATAACTTTGGAAAATTAATTTGCTCGTTATCGAGCAAAATAGATGGCCTAAAATGGAAGGAAAATAGTGAGAAATGAGCAAAAAAAAAAGATCAGTTGGTGCGGAAATTAGGTCCAGCTGGTGCAAAAAAATAGGTCCAGTTGGTGCAAAAAATAGTGCGAAAAAATAGATCCAGTGGAAGGACCTCATTCCGTACGGAAATGTGTAATAATCTATATCTTACCTCCTTACTGTATAGCATTCTCCTGTATCGTATCAACTCCTGTATCCTGTCCATTCATAGCTTCTCCCATAGGCACAACAAATCCACACCTTCCACTTGGTTCACCTAGTACATGTACATCCAACCAGTCTCTAGCATTACATCTATAGTCACATGCTTTACATGTCCCCATAAGTGGTAGTTTATCCGTTAAATTGTTTGCCGTCTTTCCTAAAGGATCGTCAAAATTAAAGTGGAAATGCAACAAGTGTTTTTTGTAATCATATGGTCGGTTAAACTTGCCTGTTTTGTGGTTGCAAAAATCTGGGTATACACACCTAAACCGTCCAACTTCATCATGGATTCTTAAATGCCTCGAAAGATCCCGACTTATAAATTTACCACAGATTGAACAGATAGCCCCCTTGGTTCCTTTTTTCTTTTTCTTTGCGCCCGTGCTCGACCCCGGCGTAGTACCATCCTTGGACGACGAAATGGAATTTACTGACGAAAGACTGTGATTGGAATTTGTTTTGTACAATTCTTTAGGACTATGCTTTTGTGGACTTTCGTTGGAAAGTGGGGTCAAGGGGGATTTTTTGGTGGGGGGGTTATCGAGATTATTTAATTCGGTAAAGTTGAAAATATTGGCTTCGTCATTATAGTTGGAATCGTGCGAATATTCTATCGAGTGGTCAGAAAACTCATTAGACTTTGTATCTTGGTAGTAATCGTTCTGGGGTTGTAGATAATCGTTGAAAGTATTCGCACCGCTATCCAAAGATTTGGAGTAATTGTGGTATCCAGAGGGTGCAGGGTTGTATGGTTGGGGTTGGAAACTGTAGAAGTCATCCGAAGGGTTGGATGGAACGCTTGGAACACTGGGAACACTTTCTGGAATACTCTCAGGAACACTGTCAGGAATATTTGTGTGTAGATTATCATGGCCATTTTTGTACGACTGGTGGGGGGGTTGGTGTGGGGGGGGTGGTGGGGGGGGTGGTTGGGGAGGTTGTTGATGTTGAGGGGGTTGATAGGATTGTGGAGCTTGTTGCATGACGTCCTGTTCCAAGGAACATAGACAAGAGCCAAAACCAAAGATACC